>JALMGF010000472.1:170000-246951 GCA_023333645.1 Sceloporus occidentalis | reverse complement strand
ACGGGGCCCCTGGTGAAAACCTTTTCTTTCTCTGTTTTTGTAGATTGATACCGATCCTGGTGAATGGGATGAAATATAATGAAATTGACATCATTCTGCTGAAGGTGAGTTGTCCACGGCTGACTCCTCCGATCGCACGCTGGAGAATACCCTTCCTTTATTGTGCTTGTTAAGGTTGTTGCGCACTTTGCGGGGAAAGGGGTCAGGATATTGCTTTGTCATCTAACAGATTGTACTATGCATTGTCCAGGGCCAGCTTAGCCCTTCTTGCACCGTGGTGTTAGAAACATCTGCATGTGCTACAAACCCCCAATTTATTTAAAGTTCCCCAGACGTCCTTGAGGTCTCGCGCAGTATCCGCCCCATTGGCTTCCATAAAGTGCCGTTCAGAGACGTTCTTCGAAAGGCGTCCTCTGGCTACGCATGTCTGTCGGCTGAATATCTCGGCAAATTCTGTGTTTCCCGTCAGGGTGATGTGGAGGAGGATGAGACCGTCCCAGACAGCGAGCAGGACATCAAGCCGCGCTTTCACAAGTCGCGCACCGTAACGCTGCAGCACGAGGAGGCGCGGACGGAGGGAGAAGACGACGCCGATGATGAAGATGACGACGATGACACGTTGTCTGATTGGAATCTGAGTGAGTGTTTGGGGTCTGGGTGCGGTGGGCTCGGGCGCACGGCTTCCCTGGGAAATGATGCAGCTCTTTCACCTGATGAAAACTGAGGGTTCTTGTATTCATACTGTCTGATCCGCAGGGAGCTTTCAGGGTTGGGGTATATTCATTGTGCGCAGAATACGAATGAAAATAATTCTCCATACGACGCTCTTCTATCTCGCAGGGAAATGTTCTGCGGCTGCTCTCGATGTCCTAGCCAATGTATTTCGGGAGGAACTTCTCCCTCACCTTCTCCCGCTCCTGAAGGGGCTCCTCTTCCATCCTGAATGGGTCATTAAAGAGTCTGGAATCTTGGTCCTTGGGGCAATTGCAGAAGGTAATGCAATCTGTATATCTGTGTGTATATAATATAGGGGAACCCAACGGCTAACAGTAGGCATACTGCGTCTCTTGTATGAGAAGAATGTCTAGCGCACAGACCATTCTTTCACCAGATCGGCACAAAATTTCTTTTTCTAGTTAATAGTGAAAAATTTGCCAAGTCCCACATTGTCGGGAATAATCGGCTTTTAAACATTTTTGTTCTTGTGAGGACTAAACCTTATTTATGTCTCTTGGGCCCCCCTCCTGTTTTCTGCTCCATTGCACAGCAAAATAAAATGGCTTATTCACAAAGAATAATTACATTTACTTTGTGTACTCAGGTTTTTTTTTTGTTTTTTGATGACTGATGTCGAAGACTCCTCTCTGTGTATGGGGGTCCTGATACAATATATTTTGTGGGCTTAACACGTTCTCCCTTTGTGTCCAGGTTGTATGCAGGGCATGGTTCCATACCTCCCAGAACTTATCCCCCATCTGATCCAGTGCCTGTCTGATAAGAAGGCATTAGTCCGCTCCATTGCCTGCTGGACCCTGAGCCGTTATGCCCACTGGGTGGTTAGCCAGCCTCCCGACCTCTACCTGAAGCCATTGATGACCGAACTTCTCAAACGTATCTTGGACAGTAATAAGAGGGTGCAAGAGGCGGCCTGCAGGTACGATTCAGAATGGATCATCTGATCGGTGTGGTTCGTGTTCTATAGAATGTTACACGTTCGCTTGTCTTCATAACGCATTGAAACTCCTAAGATTAGGGATCTGTATGAATTCACGGACTCTTCTTTGATTATATCACTGAAAGCCTTTAACATGGCGTCGCTTAACAAATATTGTATGCAATGTTTTTGTTTACTTTAATGAAATCTTGATGCAGCTGAATAATTCAGCCACGGTGCTTTCTAGCATTCTAAATTGGATTTCTGAGAAAAGCGAACCACAACCTACTGATGCAGTCTCTGGTTTGCTTGGTGTAAATTTTTATTTAATTTATGGCGCTTGCTTTTTACTTCTGCCAGTTGCGTTGCCAGAAATGGCCCCCTGTTACGGGGTACACAGAGTGGTGCGGACTCCCATAGAGGTCGAAGCCGTTGGCGCAGGCACCTGCAGAGTCCATGCTTCTTAATAATTCATGGGATACTAACTGCGATCTGTGTTTGACTTGCATATAGTGCCTTCGCTACCTTGGAAGAAGAGGCTTGCACTGAACTGGTGCCGTACCTGAGTTTCATATTGGATACTCTGGTCTTCGCTTTTGGGAAATACCAGCACAAGAACCTTCTGATTCTGTATGATGCCATCGGGACGCTGGCGGATTCTGTGGGACACCATCTGAACCAGCCGGTGAGTACCTTCCGATGCCCGGGTCAGACTAGTCTACTGAACCCTCCCCAAAGCAGCTTTTACTGTTGTGAATGTAGGAGCGTTCCCCGCTCGGCTCCAGGGTCACCCCTGTTGGCAGTGGAGGTTGATGGAGCTCTGGAGGTGATGCAGATGTACTGACTGAATCCTAATGATATCCTTCGTATTCATACTGTCTGATCCAGAGTCCTGTGGCTGCCATCATTGAAAATGCCCAACATACAGTTCAGTCTACAGACTTTTTGGAGTAAAAAAAGTAGGGACTGTCTAAAACGTTAAGCAGAACGTCAAATTTTCCTCTGAGGCTAAAACTTAGTCAACAATACTCATGGATTTCACTTATTACCCACAATAGAGGCTAGCTGAGGATTGAGTTCCGGTTCCAAAGAAGCCCACCTTTCATCCATGGTATACCCGGCCCCCCCTTCCCTGTATGTTACAGAGTGCAGGCTTAGATTAGGTAGAAAACGGGAATATATCGCTCCGCTGACATATCCGTAACATATCCTGTAACAGACTCTCACTGTTTGTATTTTAGGAGTACATCCAAAAACTGATGCCTCCCCTTATTCAAAAATGGAACGAACTGAAGGATGAAGATAAGGACCTCTTTCCGCTCCTGGAGGTGAGTATTTGTCACAGGACCCAGTACTTTTTGCCTTCAGCTTCAATGCATGCATATTTGGGGCATGATGCAGAACCAGAAATATGATTTTTCAAAATGAAGGTTATCGTATTCATACTGTCTGACCCCGACCTGGTGGCCCCTGTACTCGTCACGCTGCCGCTTGGTGAGCTTCGCACGTAGACCTTGCTCGTTTGAGAAGGTCTTGTTGACAGAGCTCTATGCCCGATGTTAAAATTAACTTCACTGCATCTTCTGCTGTATGATATGTTAGACTTGGTAAATGCGTCCACTAACCAACGGCTGCTTCTTCCCAGTGTCTGTCGTCCATCGCCACCGCCTTGCAAAGCGGGTTCCTCCCATACTGCGAGCCGGTGTATCAGCGTTGTGTCACGTTGGTGCAGAAGACCCTTGCTCAGGCCATGGTGAGTAAAGTCCAGAAGGCACTGGGGGTAAGGTTGTGTTGGTCCCAGGATATAATCCATCTTTTACAAGACCCATCTTGCGCTATTTATCATTTATATGTGTGTGTTTCTTGGGGTCCTGGCAGATGTACAGTCAACATCCAGATCAGTATGAAGCTCCCGATAAGGATTTTATGATTGTTGCCCTGGACCTGCTGAGTGGTCTGGCTGAGGGGCTCGGTGGCCACGTAGAGCAGCTGGTAGCTAGAAGCAACATCATGACCCTTCTCTTCCAGTGCATGCAGGTAAGAAAAATCTTTCTACCTTCCAATACCGTCAGCATGATCCTCCCTTCCAGTTATACGCATACGAGTTATCCGCTATATTCCGTTCTCTTTTTAGGACATTATGCCAGAGGTGCGACAAAGTTCATTTGCTCTCCTTGGTGATCTGACAAAGGCTTGCTTTCTACATGTGAAACCATGTATCTGTAAGTGTATCACAAGAAAATCACGCGATCCCAGTAATATCTGTATTTACACAGCTCCTTTCTGTTACATTATACACAGTGCGGCCCCTCTGGGGTGGATCCCAGTAATATCTGTATTTATACAGCTCCTTTCTGTTACATTATACACAGTGTGGCCCCTCTGGGGTGGATCACAGTAATATCTGTATTTATACAGCTCCTTTCTGTTACATTATACACAGTGCGGGGCTCCTCTGGGGTGGATCCCAGTAATATCTGTATTTATACAGCTCCTTTCTGTTACATTATACACAGTGTGGGGCTCCTCTGGGGTGGATCCCAGTAATATCATCTGTATTTATACAGCCCCTTTCTGTTACATTATACACAGTGTGGCCCCTCTGGGGTGGATCACAGTAATATCTGTATTTATACAGCTCCTTTCTGTTACATTATACACAGTGCAGGGCTCCTCTGGAGTGGATCCCAGTAATATCTGTACTTATACAGTTAGAATTTTAATACAATAATCTTCTCTGCAGCTGAATTTATGCCCATTCTCGGCACAAATCTGAATCCAGAGTTCATTTCCGTCTGTAATAATGCGACGTGGGCCATCGGAGAGATCTGCATGCAGATGGGTGAGTGCCTGCGACCGCCCTGAAATTCCATGTAACGAGCAAAGTATAAAATAGGATTACTCAGAAGATATTCATTTCTTCTCCGCAGGGGCGGAAATGCAGCCGTACGTATCTATGGTCTTAAACAATCTGGTAGAAATTATTAATCGGCCAAATACTCCCAAAACACTTCTGGAAAACACAGGTTTGTTTAGTTTTTTTTTTTTCTTTTACTGCCTGCGTAGACAAGCGCTTTCCTAAATTCCGTTACATTGGGTTATTTCAAGTTTTCTCCTCCAATTTCTAGCCATAACCATCGGACGCCTCGGCTGCGTGTGCCCCCATGAAGTGGCGCCCATGCTGCAGCAGTTCATCAGACCCTGGTATGTTAGCGGGGTTTATGAATCAGAATTCCATTTTAATTTTTGGGGGGGGGGGGGGGGGTTGGCTCCATTAAGTCGCGTTAAATCTCTCTCCATCCTGCTGTTCTGTTTGCAGTTACTTCTCCTTTCTGTCTGCCCTAATCCATCCCTCTCTTTGACGTCCCGTCCCCAGGTGCACGTCGTTACGGAATATCCGTGACAACGAGGAAAAGGACTCCGCGTTCAGGGGGATCTGTATTATGATCGGGGCGAATCCAGGGGGGGTTCTCCAGGTAAATTATATATTTTTTTTTTTTTTTTCGTTCACCGAGGCCTTTCCCTCATCAGTCTGCTGGCTGCTTAATCCAAACTTCTGCAGTTTAATTCCCGTGACGTGTTTAATAGATATATATCCGTATCCAGGCAGGGCGCCGAGGCGGGTGCCGTGGGACCACGTTACGCTAACCTTATTTTTTTATTTTTTTTTTCTTGCCCGGAACTTCTCCTAACAGGACTATATCTTGGTAACCACGACCTCTTAATATTCTTGTTTATAGGACTTTATATTTTTCTGCGACGCGGGTGGCATCGTGGGTGAGTCCGAAAGATGATCTCCGAGACATGTTCTACAAGGTACGGCGTCCACCCAACTTATCTGCTCAAAAGAATGCAGACGGCTAGATGACTTGTTGATTATTGGAACTTTTTTCCACAAAAGCGTAATATTTAATATTTTTTTAAATTGACATACATTTTATGTGTGTTCTGACGCCTGATTGGTGCTCTCTTTCGTTCTCTCAGATTTTGCACGGTTTTAAAGAGCAGGTTGGAGAAGAGAACTGGAACCAGTTCTCTGAGCAGTTCCCACCGCTGCTGAAGGAACGTCTGTCTGCATTCTACGGGGTGTAAAAAAGAGAGAAAATATACACATACCCAGCATGGGAGGTGAGACGGGTCTATCGGTGGAGGGACTGATGTAATGAAGTCGAGGAACATGCCAAGTATGTGCCTACCTACTTTTAACCCCCTTTCTTTTATTTTCTAGGTTCCCGTTTGGTCCATGAGGTCATTGGGAAGAATGGTGTCGTACGCCCCACTCATTCAGTCTTTAGAGGGGTTTCAGGGAGCTGCCAGGACCCCCCCCCCCACCAGTCTTTTCCACCCAAATTTCCAGAAACCTCAGTTGAGAGACAAAAACACTACAACCCTTCTATCCGGAGATCTTTTTAGTAACTGTTTTTTTTTTTAAATGTCGCATGAAGGGGTGGTAGGATCAGGTTGTTCACCTCATTCAGCAAGGGACTGGAACCCTACGTAACGGGGATGTTGGCGGGTTGGGAGGATTAGAAAACTGTGGGTGGGAAGCTAGGAACCCATAGAGGACACGACTTTTGGCTTCGGGAGTCCGTCTCGTATCGCAACAGAATAGATCGGCCGTTATCATTGGCAGGGTCACTGTGGGAGGGGGAATGTCGGGGGGGGGGGCGGCGGCGTATAATTGGGAGCTAATAGAATAATCAATAATTTCTCGTAGCGGCTGCCCCTGCTCTGCGTAGTGCAGGAAGTTGTGGTGTCTGCATCAAGGCGGGTTGTGAATTTTTTTTTTTTTTTTTTTTTTTTGTCAAATACCACCACCACCTGTGCAGTGAATCTATTTCCCTAACTAACCATCGGCGCCCCATTCCTTCAGAACCCTGTCGTGTGCTTTTCGAGGAATACGGACATTTTCGGTAACGGGCTGCGCAGCGGCTGGGAGGACACGGGGAATTTTTTTTACCAAAATTATTTAACGATGCCACCCCCCCCCCCCATTTATTTCCTGTGCTTTCTGCCCGACTGTTTTTATTGGAATGTTACCCAGCCCCGCGATGGACCCATTGACTCTTTTTTTTATTTTATTTATTTTTGTTATTTTAGTTTATTTTTTTTAAATTATTTTCAAGCAGTGTCAGAAAACAAGCGATCAAAAGGGACAGAAGTTTTAATTAAGTAATTAGGTATTTTATGTTTCCCCCCACCCTACGAGGCGTAAGTGTTTACTCCGTTAAATGGTTTCGGTGATGCTGTGAAAGAGTTTTGACGTCTGTCAGAAAGCTTTTTTTTCCCTTCTTGCTTAACCCAAAACGGGCAAAAAACACACGTTTCTTAAGGGAGCCATTTTTTTTTTTCTTCTCTTCCATACATTCCAGGGTTTCGGTTCACGCTCGGCAATGAAATACGTGGGTTTTTAGTGGATCTTAGGTATTCTAAGACGATGCGAATCGGGGCAGACGTTTAATTCCTAGACTGGGACCTCTATCATTTAGGGATTGGGGACGTAAATGGGGGAGGGGGAAGAGATAACATGAGTTTAGTCGTGTTCCTGTAGAACGGGCATGGTGGATGCGGTGGGGGGGGGGGGGGGGGGTGTTATCGTTATCCCGGACATTGGCTTGTGTCAAGCACGTGTGAATCTGTGCAAGAAGGTAATGTCGTCCGAGAGGAACGGGGGGAGGAAATCCGCCGCGTACCCCGGAATCCGGAGGGGGGGGGGGGGAAAGCTCGTCGCCCCCGTCCTCCCTCCCGTCTTTGTACAGTAGGGCACACCACTAGGCTCCAGTTGTATTCTGGGTTTGTATATTGGTATTTGTGATGTAATGTTTCCTATGGTAAAACTGCAGTGTATTTAGTGTGAAGCCGTCTGCTTGCACCTTTGCTCAGATGAGAATTATATTCTCATTATATGTATATTTTTTTTTTTTTGTTTTATTTACTAAAATGCAGTTGGTTTTTTTTTTGTGACTCTCAAAAAAAAAAAAAATCCTTGTATTGTGTTTGTTTTTTTTTTATAGCTTTTCCTTTACGTGAGAAACTTTTAGAAATGACCATTAAAAAAAAAAAAAAAAAAATTCTAATTAAAGGGAATCCGTCCCCTGCAAGATGACGGCTCTTATGTCTGTACAGCGTCCCGGTCCGGTTTCTTAACTCCTTGGTATTTTCCGCTGTGCTGTACGTGGGGGGCTGCCGTCTTGCTGCTGCGAGGGGGATGTAGCTTTATAGCGAAGAAGCCTGACGGGTCGTGCTTTTAACCCCTTCATAGAAGAAAGGTCAGAGTTTCCCGTCCAGTTGTTCCCCCAATTTGGAGGACCAAGAGAAGTCTGCAAGGGGGGGGGGGGGGGCAGAGAAAACACAAAAGCGAACCAACGTACCCCGCCGTGAAGCCGAGTCGCTCTGCGGGGGCGTGTTCTGTGTGTGCATTTCCCTGTAACTCCTCAATGGACAGGAAGTATTATGCAACTTCCTGCTTGGCCTGACTCATTGACCAATCCGATCTTCAGTGAGGTATCACAGGAAATAACGTGATAACGTCTAAAACATGCAATATAGAACTTTTATACCCATCCCCCCCAAAACAAACAATGAATGTGATAATAATAATCACATTGGAAGCAACATTAACCCCTTCATTCCCCTATGGACGTACCGGGACGTCCAAAAAAACGCACACAAAGAAACCCCTATGCACGTCCCGGTACGTCCAACCCTTCGTGCAGCGTCAGGGACACATCCCTGCCGCTGCATGGGAGACCAGGCTGTCAAACACCCTGGACTCCCCCCTGGCAGCAGAAGGCCGGCATCGCCGGCTTTCTGCTGTCCGATCTCCTGTAACAGCTTCCGGCATGAAAGCCGGTAAGCTGTTACAGTTGAAAGTGCCCGATTGCGCAGTTGCAAACGCGCGATTGGGCATTCCCTTCCGGGTTGCGTCACTGCTGACGTAACCCGGAAGGTCATCGGAGGACAGGATATCCCCTGCGGGGATATCCTGCCCTCCAATGAGGCACAGAGACGCTGCGATCGTGATCGGTGCAGGGGGGGTCGCGGGGAGGGGAGTGAGAAACCATCTCTCTCACTCCCCCTCCAGTCCTGAAATGGAAAAGCTGGAAAAAAAAAAAGTTAATTCGTTTAAAAAATAATATTAAATAAATCATTAAAATATAAATAATACCAAAAAAAATTGTGAGCTGTGATGTCACTGTGACATCACTGGCATATTCAGGAGGTCCCTAGGAGGACCTCTAACCATTTCTGTGTAAAAATAATATATAAAAAATGTAAAAAAATTAAAATAAAAAAATAATTAAAAAACCTTACTTCCCATTGCCGTAGCATAACATCTAGCCAGTATAACCCTCCTGCCCCCATTCACAACCCCCAAACCCATTAAGCCATAGGCATAAAAATTATACAAAATTGTACACCTTATAGTATGCTCCCTGGTGCTGGGAAAGTCTGGAAAATCTATATAAATTGGGTATTTCTGAAATCAGGACACCTGAATTTATAAACTTGGAGGGGATTTTCCATCACTTTACCTAATTTTGTGAGGATTCAGAGGGAAAATGTAAAAAAAAAATTAGTTTATTTTTCTAATCTTCGCTAGTTTTTACTAAATTTCTCATTCTAAATTTTCAGCTAATCATCCAACTATGGTATCAAACGAAAGCTCTATCTCTCCTTGAAAAAACAATATATAGTTTACATGGGTGCACTATTCACAGGAAAGGAGAATCCTCGCTAAACCGACATACCCCAAGAATGGCAAAATTGCTCTGGGCTTTGAGGTACGAAAAACCCCTGGGATTGAAGGGGTTAAGGTCACCTCCAGTGATGGTTTTTAGTGCTGGAATCGCTACTTTACCCAACAATTGCCCCCCCCCCCCCCCAACGAAATAGAAATCAAAACATCATCATAGTGAAATGAATGAACCCCACAAACCCCAAGCTGCTGTCTATGAACCTGCAAACAACCAAAGTGACGCGGAAAGCCTTTCTACCGATGCAGATCCTTTTATATGTTCTAATTTATATAAAACACACGGTGCAGAACAAGCCAAAGGTAGAAAAATTCCCCCCCCCCCCCCGGGCTCAAATTTTGTTATAAAAAAATAAATCTGCACATTTTAAACACCCCGGGGCTATTTTTCTTATTCTTTACGCCTGCGTATTTATTTTACAGAGCGAATGTTCGGCCCGGGGGCGATTGTTCTGCGCCGTGCGTGCGATTTATTTTTATATGTTTTAGATCTTATGAAAGATTTTTACGGATGAAGCTTTTCAGTGAGTGAAAGGCATTTGATTTAATTGCATTTAATAAGAGGAAGAGTAAACGAGCCTTAAAACAATTCAGCGCCCTGATACCACTCCGAAGGGGCCGACTCTGATGAGCTGGGGGTCGTAGTTCCACAGCAGCCCGGAAACCCACCTGTACGTTTTAGTACTACTCCTCTGAACCAAGCCCTTCAACTGCTAGCAAACTCAAACTAAGCTGATGCTCCGGGTACATGGACAGTAGGGCGGATATTTGCGACTTTCCCGGACACCCACAATTAACGCTCCACAATAGACTTTCATCCTGCCCTCAACAAACATGGCGCGTAAAGCCGCCATTCCCCTCAGTTTTTCCCCTACGCGGTTTCCATGGACGCACAGCCGAGCGAATGAATGCTCTCATTTAGTGACGTCAGAGGTATGAGCCGGAAGGATGGGAGGTGTCCTAGGAGACAGGTGTGTATAATGGTAGAATACGGAGCTCTGCTATAGAATACAATTATTTCACTGTGTCAGATGTGGACATATATTGGTTTAGCGTGATATTTACCTCATAATTTTATAACAGCTTGTCCGGTGCATTATAATCTAATTTAAAATATAAAACCCGAAATATACATACATTTTATATATACACATATATATATAGATGTGTGTGTGTATATATATATATATATATATATATATATATATATACACACACACACATGTTACGTTTATTTGTATGTTGTTGCCATGTCTAACCTCCTCACTGATAGATTAACTCAATTGGACATAGTCTATTATTTTTTTATTACATGACAGAGTCGCTTTAGTGTTATCCCCGCGTCGGGGCTTTTTCAGTTCATCGAGTGCCTCCGTTTTTATGTTTCAGGTAGTCGGATGGTGAAGGCATGCGCTTTGTCCTCGTACCGTCATGGCAAGTAATCTGCTGGCGGAATCAGATAACGACTCTGACGTGGAAACCTCGGAGGACCCGGATAAGCAGGCGCTGGATTACGTATCCAGGGTGTTGACAACCCAGACCCTGAAAGACAGACTTCATAACCTTCCTCTGCCCCTGGGGTCCCAAGACGAGTCTCACCAAAGAAACTTGGATTTGAAGAAGTCGCCGGTAGCGGGGGATGACGACGAAGACTCTTCCTTTCTCTTACTCCCTCTAGAACTGATTCTTCAGATCCTCTCTCATTTGGATCCTCGCTTTATCCTCACTGTACTGCCGCAAGTGTGCCAAACCCTTCACCACATTGTGACAGAGGAAGTGACGTGGAAAATACGTGTCCAGAAAAGGGTCAGCGCTAATTTTCCGGTGGTGGAACGTACGTTTATCGGGGCATCGGGTGAACCACGTTTAGCCACGTAACATGAACCAAATACCTTGACACGACGACACAAACTCAGAAATAGAAACACAAGCTGTAGGCAGTTTGAATAAAGGATTTCTGTTATGCCAAAAGCTTTTTGTTACGCACCGGTGGCTTATGTATCCTGAATTCTGTTGACTTAATGTCAGCAGGATATACTATTCAGAGGAACACAGATCAGGATATGCACACATCTCATTCTAGAGGCATTTTGCACATATTTCTCCCTCCCATAAGACCCAAAACCTTACTTGGTCTTTGGCCTTGTCTTATATCAATCGCGTCTTTTATATTCGTACTGCTATACTTCTACCACTTCTGCTGGAAATCGAATTCATGTTTTCGTTATTGGCACTGCGTGATCCTTACAAGTGTCCTGCGATAAATGGCCACGTGATTCCTTAGGCGCCAACAGATATCTATCAAATATACAACATTCTGATGCCATTAATTATCGTAGGATTCCATACTAATATAAAGACGTACCCTATATTTTTTACCTCTGACCCTAAATTCCTTCAAATCACACCAAAAGAGGGAGGAGGTTCTGGCCCTTTACAGATCTCTGGTCAGACCTCACCTAGAGTATTATTTTCATCAGAGCTCCTTTGTTTTTAATATTTTTTTGTATGATTCAAATTTTTGTGCTTGTGTGAGTAAAATCGACATGTTTTCCAGCCCAAAATATCTGACAGTCCTAAAAAAAACCATTTGTCTGTTGCAGAGGAGAATTTTGATTGGCCAGCCGCCTGCATTGAACTTGAAGAGCAGCTTTCTCATTGGCCAGACAACGGGAAGAAGGCAGAACATTTCTCATTAAACGATGGTCACTTTGCTTCCGTGGACGCTGTGCTGCTTCTTGAGGTTAGTCCCGTGTTTCTATCTGTTGAGGCTTGAGTTAAAGTGATAATGTACACAGAATCGTAATTATCGTATGAAATATAAGTCTTACTCACAGATATATGGCTGCTATTAATGTATCGGTGCCTTGTACAGCTGCTTTAGGTGAGAATAACTCTCCTTCCTTTGGCTTTTGTCCTCTCAGGGGGGCTCTCTTTGCGTGTCCGGATCACGAGATAGAAATGTCAGCCTCTGGGACCTGAGAGAGCTGGGAAAAGGCCAAGGCAAAGTAAACGTAAAGGTTTTGGGAACAGAGAAAACGGGAACTCACAAGGTAACAGCATCATGTTTGCCGCTGGCACGCATACTCCCTGCATGTTGCGGTGCACACTTTGCGTTGACCAATGTTGAGGCTTCACCAAGGGTTAAATCCCGAGTTTTCTAGACTGAAGTTCTTTCACTTACTGGTAGCTTTCAATGGATGGAGCCCTACTCTGTGCGCTACGTTTCTTCCTGTCTTCACAGGACGCAGCCATGCTTGTGAACTTCCATGGTGTATAAGTACAGAGCATTGTATGTGTCCGTTATATTAGTGTTATTATTATTATACGTAAACTGGGTGGGACGTTCAGATGATGTTGACTTCCAAGAGGATTTTTCTCGTTCTCTTATCAAATAGATCCTTTTAATTAAGGAGGCTTCGTAAGGTTTCTTGGTTGTACACGGGAAGTATTCCCAGTACCCCCAGCCGTACATAGAATCTGATGGCAGATTGGAACCATGCGGCTCTTTTTCCCTGCTGTGAAGACTTAAAGCATAATCGGTCCTTGGCCTTGTCTTACATTCAGGAACCTTATGCCCATCCAATGCATGTTTAAATTCCCTAACTGTATTAGTCTCTACTACTTCTGCTGGCAGGCTGTTCCACTTATCTGCCACCCATGACATTTAAGTCTTGGTGTTACATCACGGTAATACAAGATATTCCTGGTTTTCAACTGTTTTGCGGCAGCCGCATATTGTCTATCAATAATTTTGAACACTATTTTGTTCTTGGGAGTACTCGTGAGTGATTCTCCTGGGGGTGGATGTTAGGAGTTAAGCGCAGTGCCATTTATATTTAGGGTTAAGTTAACCCTTGATGAGGCTGCCACTAAAGGGAAATGTAACTTTGTTCTTCTTTCTACAGGGTTGGGCATGGTCTCTGGCGTCCTGTGGGAATCTGTTGGCCTCAGGCTCCTGGGATAGCACTGTGAAGATCTGGGACATGGGGGCAGAGGGACAGCAAGTTGGCGACATTAAGTATGATGCCACTTACCATAAACGAATTCCCTGGCCTCTGTGACTCGAGTTCTGATGGTCATACCTTTTTGTTTAGGGGACGCGCTGCAATTTTGTGTCTTGCCTTCCAACCGGATATTTTGGTTGCTGGATCATATGACAAGAGAGTGAGTGTATACGACCCCAGAGGTGAGCGTTTCCTGATAGGAGTATATATTAATGTTACATATATTCCTATTATTCTTAAGCTCTGCAAACATATATAATGTAAATCAGTGTTAAGAATATGTATATACCCAGCTGTAGAGTTAAACAGCTTTAAAGACCCCAGATACGCCTTTTTCACATATACCGTATTATAAGACGAGTTTTTTTCCAGAGCAAATGCTTAAATAGGTCTGACTATGAGACTAAGATCCAGATCCCCCGCAGCGCTGCAGGGGACCTGGATCCTCCTGTCTTATGCCCCCCACTTACCGGTGCTTCTGAGTCCCCGGTGTGTAACCGGGGCAGCGTGTAGACGTCTGAACGATTCGCGTAGGCAACTTCCGCTGCAGCCGGAAGGAGGTGCGCTTAGCAGCGGGGGTTGTCTGCGTCCATCGCGCATACACCCTCCGACTGTCAGAGATCAGAGTTCTAGTCACCCATATCTCCTAGGTAGTAAATCAGTTTTGGGGGGTCTTACAATGTATCCCCCTGTTACCATTTACATGCCCAGAGATATGCAGCTTCTACTCCTTTCTCCTCTAGATTGTAAGCTTGCGAGCAGGGCTCTCTCCACCAAATGTATCGGTTTGTCTTAGTCTGTCAATTCTTGTCTTGTCATATCCCTTGAATTTATGTATTGTATTAAGCGCTGCGTAAACTGTTGGCGCTATATAAATAAAGGATAATAATAATAATAATAAAGACTAATTAGGTAATATTTGCTGAAGCAGCTATATTCATAAACGCTTCTTTGTTCTCAATTATAGAGAGAACAAGGACAAAAAAAATTATGTGATTAAGGAAAACAAAATGGTTCTGACTCCATTTTGTGCTCATATAAAATACACATATATGGAATACCTGTTTTCCATCATAAAATATCTGACAAAGCATAAAGTGGAAAGTAGCGTTTATAAAAACGAATAAATAATAATTATGAATAAACACAGTTGCTTGAAAGACATCAATATCTTTCTCTGACCTTTCTACCTGACCTTCATGCGCATGGAGTATCGGTGGCGCCACACACCATGTATTAGAGGCCAAGCGACAGATTTATTATATTGTAATCCGTTGCCTCTCCGCTCCCTGATCGTTATCATCACAAAAGTCAGGTCCTGTAATGACTTTATTATTATTGAATTTTTTTTTTTATAAACGTAGTTTCGAAATATTCTTCAGTACTGAAAAATCAGACAGAAGCTGTGTCGGGGGCGGGCGTTCTGCTCACCTGGGGATTTTTCACACCTGAGAACTTTACTTACAGCCGCGAATCCTTTGATTAAGACGCGTAAGATCCACTCGAGTCCCGTGCTGTGCCTGGTGGCTGATGACCGACACATTGTATCCGGCAGCGAAGACCGAACCTTGGTGGTGTTTGACCGTCGAGCCAATGCGGTGTTGCAGAGGATGCCCGTAAGGAAGACACTCTGTTACCCATGTTACCCTATTACCCTAAACATTCCTTTAATAACCCTCCCTCGATACATCCATATATTGTTTCTATTCCTCTGTCCATGTCTGACGTTCCCCAGGTCTTTCCCGTTTGTTATGGGACTTTTCTTTCTTTCTCTCTAAGATCTGTCCTTTTCTGCCCATCTCCATGCCTTTCTCACTTCTGTCCGCACCATTTTCTGTATCGTTTCCATTTCTTTCCTCTTACTCTTGCAGTACCGCTTTCTTTCTTCCTTTTCTCATCTCCCATGCCCCGTTTCCTCGCCTCCAGAAGACCAAGGCATTTTTAGTAAGCCCTCCCCGCTTCCTCACTGCCAACATTTTCTTGCTCTCCCTTACAGCTGGATAATTACCTGTTTTGTATGTCCTATGAAGCCCCGCAGCTATGGGCAGGGGATAACCAAGGCATGATCCATGTGTACGGGAGCCATGGAGGGACATTCCAGAGTCTGCGGGTGAGCCGGAATTTACACATTCTATAAACATGTAGGAATATTCAAGTACACCAACGTCCAATGTCTGTATACTGTAAAAACAGGCTATATCCTATACATTATATCAGGTAGATTGAAAACACACATCTCACAATGCATACCCTCCCTTGGAATGCTCAAGAGGCCCGTTTTGTGGTGAAAACCGTTATTTGTGGGCCAATTGCCATGTCAACCAACGGAGCATTCCCGCAGATTTCTCCTTTTAAAGCCGATCTGCTGCTGTTGTTATTGTTATTGCATGTATTAGATATTAGTATTTTTTGTATTTTATAGGAGCGGCCATCGTAGCTTCCTGTTCTCAGACTCTTGAGTGATTAAGTTACGTCTCCCCTATAGCTAAGTTGCCGATGTTGATTGATTCAGGCAGCCATTGTAATGGTGGGTGGTGGGAGAAGAGAGACGAGTGATTGTGTATCGCGTGCCCTGCCACAGATGAACATTTAAACCAAATCCCTCTAAAACAAAAAGCACAACCTAGAAGTAGTTTTGGTAAATCAACTTAGTTATAGTAAAAGTTTTGAATTGCGACAATTGCCTTTAAGCACAAGAATTGCTCTTTGTACAGCGCTACGGAATTTGATGGCGCTATATTAAACAAAAAATTATAATAATCCGCTGTGTACATTTACCTACTCACTTTTACAGACTAGATCCTAAGGGATTTTTGAGAATATAGGTTATTTAGCGTGTGCTGTATTATTATTATTATTTATTAATTATTATTATTGCCAGAAAGGGAAACGCCATGGTCCATGGGGTCCAGTGACATTAAAGGATGGACTGGAGCTTTTCTTTGGGAAACAGATGATTTAAGTCCCTGTTACCTGTAACAAGGACGGCCGGGTCATAGTATAATTATGCACCCGGGGCTCACGTAGTTCTGATCTCAGTAAATAACGCAGCTATACACGCCGACCACACTCTGTATATAGTATAACATCTGTGACGGGGCCACGGTGTACCTCCTTCTGGCTTTTTTTTTTTTTAGCTCAGAGATGCTAAAATGTTTGAGAAATGTTTATTTGCTTGAGGACACCACAAGATTTCTGTAAAGAAACCAGAATTTACACTATTATTTATTTAGACTTTTTATTTGGAATACAAGCCGATAAGCCCCTCTACGCCCGGTGTCCCTTTGACAAACCCTATCCTTTGTGTCTAAGCCCCTCCTCTTTCCGGTCACCGGCATCTAAAGGGTTACCACGAAAGCGTCCATAAGCAGAGTTTCAGGGGCAAACTCTGCTCAGATGTTAGAGGAACAGAGATCAGAGAAGACACGGTGGGGGTTCTGTTAAATTAAGTCAAAAAAAGCCTATCCAGTATTTAAAATTCTCTAACCTTAAAGGGACAATAAAAGGCGCACGCCGCTATCATATGCATTAAAGTACATATTGTGGCTGGAGTGTCCCTTTAACTTCATGGAATTCCATAGACAAACATTTAGTCCCCATTGTACAGCGCTACGGAATTTGATGGCGCTATATAAAACAATAAATAATAATATTTGCGACTGATAGTAACGGGTATCTTCATGTTGTTGTGATTTCAGAGCTTTGATGTCGGCCACATGTCCCAGGTCACCGGTATCTGGCATTCGGCAGGCGCGCTTTATACAACCTCCACAGACAAGACGATGAAGGTGACCGAGCCGCTGGAAATCTCTTACTACAAGTATCTTAAAGCTCTCCTTGAGCATAAACCCCGGCGCTGTATACAGTAATAACCCCCGGTGCTTCATACAGCTAATACCGTCACCATCACCGGCCCAGTTCGTATTTTGTTTCAAACTCGCTCTATCATTGCACACCACGCACACGCTAACACTCCCCTCACATTTGTTTTACCCCACTTCCATTTCTGTCAGACATCTGCTGTTTCTAGCTCGTATCTGTGTGTCCAACCCAAGTGCCGCCATCATAGAAACATGGAATCTGAGCGGATATGAACCGTCCCACCCCTCAATTCTGCCCGTTTTTCCTGCCGTGGCGGTCCTTTGTTTACTATCCCTTTAAAAAGCCGCTGTCATTAGGTCGCCCTGACTTATCAGCTAACGGCGTCTTCTATGTCTAGGTTCACATTCCTACAGACCCGCCTCGGACCCTCCACACAGAGCCGCACAGCAGTGTCGTCAATGGGGTAAGTGTCTGTAACTTACCAAGGTGGGGGGGTAACAGGGTCCCATAACCAGAAGAGGGTAGATAGAGCTGATCAGCATTTATCCCGAGGGGGCCTGAACTCGCTGGGAGATGTACAAAAGCAGCGTCAGATGGGTGAGCGTTGTCAAGTTAAAAGATCGTGCAAATTTGGTCAAACTCTCTTGCCCCCATGTCTCTTTTTCTCTGCCCTCCCCCACCTCTCCTTTTTTCTCTCTCCCCACCTTGCTTTCACGCCATCTCCCCTTTCTCTATTGTTACAGCCTTCCTCATACGCCTCCCGCTAATGTCTTGCAGGTCAGCGTGGCCGGACGAACCGTCGCGGCAGCTTCTGGGGCGCAGACTGTGGAGATATGGAGATTTCCCGAATAGACGGGACAAAAAAACAATAGCAGCAAAATCTCCTACCATCGGTGAAGAGAGAGAGAGAGAGAGGCGTCTCGTGAAAGAGAGGGGCGAAGGCTTGGAAGGAATTACAGGTCTTTGGTCGAGAGACTCACATTAAGTCAATCTGTTCCTTTTTTTTTTTTATTTATGTTTGATCTTATTTTAATTTCAGCATCTCCTTGGATTTTCTTTTTTTCCCAGACAGCATGTAAAGGAGCTTTGTCACCTAAAAAGTGTATCACAACGTGAATACAGACCGAAGTGACCTGTAACTTCCCCCTAGAACTGCAAGCTAATATATATAATATATTATATATAAAATATATATATATATATATATATATAAACGTAGATTTGAATGTACTGGCTTCTCTTTCGTGACATCGTCCTGCGTTGGCTCATGTTCTTTATTGCAGCCGGTTATTTCCATAGGCTGCTTGGAGCTTGATGAGCTGGCGTGGGCTCCTAACCCATGACATTAGGAGGAGCACAAGTCTGATAAAAGATACTCATAAGTCCCCCCCCTCCCCCCTCCATTCTAGTATTGTTCTGTACATACAAAAAGAGTCTGGTGGCATAAGCGGAGCTCGGGGGTCCGCCTCGGCACCGTCTTCACTTGTGTGCCCCGCAATGGATGTCTCATCCATCTCTGAACCTACCGAACAGAGACAAAGGTCATAAAGGGATGAGAATGAACTGAGATGACACCCCCCCCCCCCCCGTCTGATAACACAAGCCCCTTGCCATTACATGTGCGTTTGAACGTCGGTAACCGCGAGCTGAACTTCATTTGTAGCGTCACTGTCACTTTAACTGCTGTACCTTAACAGCGTTTGCCGTCTCTCCCCCGAGAGGTCATTCCATGCGTCCACCACCTTCCTTAATCTAGCACATACTTTTCAGTAAAGTATGCTTTGCTGCTCTTTTCTTTTGGTTTGATTTTTATACGGTTTTACCATAGTATCCGCATCACAAGCTGACCCGGTAATTATATTAATATATAATAAATTAAATAAAAAAGCATTCAGGTTTTTATTATTTCCGTGGGTTACCAATAATAAATTATTGTCCTCGTATAGCTGTTTATTGCATTATTTATTGTTTGCCCGCTCTTCTAAGTTCGTATGTTTGCCCGCTCTTATTTGTTTGCCCGCTCCCTGCTCTTCTAACTTCTAGAATCCTGTTTGCTGATAAGACATCGAGCAAACACCCGGCCGAGCATGTGATATCAGCAGAAGCATGAGAGTGTATAGACGGTTGTGTATGTTTATTCACGTGGCGCCGACAGGTACGCTGTCAAGTGTTGCCTATAGAATGCCAAAAATTTATCCTTAAAATCTCAAAAAAGATTTCTAGTTGTAGCTCTCGTGAAACAGACAGCTCGGTGTCCTCCTAGACAAGCAATGCCTATGAAAGGACTTTGCCAGTACTTACCTTAGGGAGAAGCTGCAGCGCAGCATCTTCCTGCCCACTTAATGTCTCGCTGTTTCGAAGCCACCGATGGGCTGTAATAAAATCGGTCAGCGAGAGAACTCAGTGTCCCAAACGGAGCGCGGCGTCTGCCGAGCCTTTGCTGGAGCTGACTGGTGGCAAATGCATCACGCGGGAACGTAGCTGGGGGCAGGGGGGCAAATGCCCCCAAATTATAGGGGGGTCGGCTCCAGAGGATTCCTCAGCAAGTTATTGAGCTGTAGAATGAAATTTGTTTTCTGGGACAGACCGCCTGCTAAGATTTCATACGGGAGGAAGGTCTGGCTGCTGGCGTGGAAATGTTAAGGTTACGGGCTGTAAGTAGTCTGGAGAAGCTGAAGGGGGGGAATAGTGAGGTTCAAGGTACAGAAAATATGCCGAATAGCTAAAAACTGATTTTACAACCCAAATGTCGACCGGACAGAAAAATAATAGCACCGGTGCCGTTAAAAGGCGCAACGGAGAGCGATGTAGATTTAACGCGTGGGGCAGTCTCCGGACTCAGAGACGCAGCTGACTTTGTCGGCAGATATTAAAATAAAGATATTCAGCGCGCGATTATCTCTAAGCTCTTACCCAAGCTTTGGGACAGCGAACGGATGAAATGGGGAATAAATGGAAGAATTTGTCACAGTGGGACCTAGAGTTTCTCCACCCCAAGCAATGTTCACGTGAGGGGCATCTCGGGGGCATTTTGACGAGATTAGGAATCGCTCCGTTTGGCTTTTATTTTTAATGTTTTTTTGGAATTTCCTTCTCATCTCGGGATATTAACACCTGCCGTCTCGTACCCGCGATGCTGCTGCCGGACGACTTTGCGAGCCTAGCGTGTGACTTAAGGGACGCGTGTATGTGCCTGATGGCGCTATGATCGTGGGACTTCGACATAGATCCTGGCTCACCTCCGAGGCAGCCTCATAAGACTGTGATTGTTGGGAGCTTGGACTGTTCCCAGAGTTTTTAATTGCCTCTAGGAAGATCTCTGTGCGGCGTTTCACTCTAAGCGGTTGCAAGCTTCCCCACCCCCATCCCCGATTCCTTTTGACCCCATTTAATTAGGGGCCTGTGATTAGGAAGCTTGTATTTTGGTTTATATTCTGGGTCTCGCATTGTGCGGTTGTACCCGAGGTATTTTATCTTATTTATCTACATACAAGAGCGGGAGGTAGGAGTGCGACCTCGGTTGAAGGTGGAGGGACCGTTCCCCGGGGCGCAGGGGGACAGGACAAAGATTGTTGTAGTACAAAGCAATGCCCCTAACAAATAATCTCCCTTAATGATAATGGTCTGAGCTCGCCCAACACACCGTGACCCCTACCGGATGAAGCCAAAGGAGCAAAAACCCATATCATCATGGCCCGAGAAACCTACTTTGGGTAAAAACTCGGCCCCGGGTAAATCACATCGGGGAACAGACCGTTTTCTCCCTGATAGAATTAGGGAGAGTCAGCCTTGGAACGTACGATTGGGTCGATAGTATGGTCGGTCCGTGCGACCGGCGTTCTATCTGTGAGAGGCTTTAGCCCTTTGGGGGTAAAGGGATTTGGCCACTGAGATACCCTGAACGCTCTCCCTGATACATCTCTGGAGTTACCCATAAGGCATCTATGAGAGGGAGAGAGAAAGGACTCTTGTCTTCCCTCTTTACTTAATGACAGTGAAAGGCAGAATAATTCTAGCCCTCGTCCCGAGTTAACGGTCCAAATAACAGAAATTAATGTAGACTTCAAAATATTGATCTTGAGAAGACCGGAGCTCAAGCTTAGGCTTTTTAAACAAATGTATCCCTCGAGAGTCAACAAACCGAGTACTACGAGTGCGAGCCTCCCTGTCCCGACCGCGTTAGATTAGGGAGTAACAAATTACAGAAATTTGCATAAAACGTAACTTTTATCAATCCGCTGTATCCAGCGAGGGAATAAATCTAAAGGTTCCGTAGCCCAACACCTATAGGTCTGTCCCTGCCTGGTCTACCATATCCATCCACCCCAAACCAAACTCATACTTCACTGCTCTGTCCTCCTGGATTAAAGTCTACATCGGAGCGACACCCCCCCCCCCTAACAAACTAAAACAATCTTCAATTCATCTGACCAAGCCGAGTCTTTGATGTATACGGTAATAATGTAATGGATTCCGATGAAATCGCAGCCGAACACCCGGTTCTAATGATTGAATGATGGAGTTGGGTGGTTCAGAACGGGATGCTGTCGGTCTGGTTCTTCTGGTCCGATGGCACGACGCACCCCGTCTCTAAATGACTCACTAATCTACCTCACCTACCTGTTTTGGAGTCCGTATTTCTGGTTAGAAAGTCCATCCAACCAACTAACCGGCCAAGCCTGTTCTAGAAGGTCAGCTGTTAACCTAGCTTACCAAGAAGCCGTCTCCTGAGAGGAGGGATCCTTCCTCCAGACCCCAGCCTGTGAGCAGCTATTACGATACGCGGCAATCCGATCGATACGATCCTCTCTCAATAACAGGGGTGAACGTTCTAAAGGAAGAGCTTGTAGGAAAGTCACGTTCCCAGACTGTTCTATGCATTATGAAGGGCCGATCTCAGTGAGCTTCTGCTGCAGGAACGGAGTTTAAATGTAT
The DNA here is from genome assembly GCA_023333645.1 of Sceloporus occidentalis. NCBI lineage: Eukaryota > Metazoa > Chordata > Lepidosauria > Squamata > Phrynosomatidae > Sceloporus > Sceloporus occidentalis. The sequence continues at coordinate 224,777 of JALMGF010000472.1, read as the reverse complement.
TCCCGCTCTAAATAAATACCCCCAAAAATGTAAGAATAAGCACCTGTTATCTATAGGAAGTCTATGATAAACGTGGGAAGGTGGCTCTTCTTTATTATCGCGGCATGACGTGTAGCTATCCTATTTCGACTTGGCCTGGGGTATGTAGTCATTATAATAAATACCAAAGAATGCGGTTTTTATCCCCAATCAGGTCTCCTAGCAGGTTTTACCGCTGCTCATCACACTCGTTATTGTGACCCGGAGAGCAAATCTGCTCAGAGAGGGGGGGGTCGACACACACCGCTACGCCCGCAGCGCTCTAACGTTACGCTTTGGCACAAACCTCTCTCTAGAGATGTCATCACAAGGATTTCCCTATTTCAAAAGAGATCCTGGGGGTCTGAAAGGACCCATGCGCGACCTCTAGTCATCTAAGGAGATGTACATATACACCGATCAGCCGTAACGTTATGACGTGATATTGTGTAGGTCCCCCTTTTGCTGCCCAAACAGCCCTGACGCGTCGGAGAATGCACTAAACCCCGGAGGGTGTGCTGCGGCATCCGCTACAACAACTTGAAGGGGTTAACCCAGATTGTCATTCAACCTTCCTTAATTAGCCATTTCTTGCTGTACTTCAACTAGATTGTTACAAACATAGGTGGCGAGCCTGGGGTTAGTGGCGCCTGGGTGTAATATTCCCCCCCCACCTCCCTTTGTAACTAAAACACACTTTAACACAAAAAACTCTAACACCATATACTTAGACACTGCCCCCCTCCTCTACCCTGCACCACTAACCCTCGCACACTCACGCTAACACCATACAGTAACAAGCGCACATACATACTAACGCCATACACTAACACACACTCACGCTAACACCATACAGTAACAAGCGCACACACATACTAACGCCATACACTAACACACACTCACGCTAACACCATACAGTAACAAGCGCACACACATACTAACGCCATACACTGACACACACTCACGCTAACACCATACAGTAACAAGCGCACACACATACTAACGCCATACACTAACACACACTCACGCTAACACCATACAGTAACAAGCGCACACACATACTAACGCCATACACTGACAAACGCTCACGCTAACACCATACAGTAACAAGCGCACACACATACTAACGCCATACACTAACACACACTCACGCTAACACCATACAGTAACAAGCACACACACATACTAACGCCATACACTAACACACACTCACGCTAACACCATACAGTAACAAGCGCACACACATACTAACGCCATACACTAACACACACTCACGCTAACACCATACAGTAACAAGCGCACACACATACTAACGCCATACACTGACACACACTCACGCTAACACCATACAGTAACAAGCGCACACACATACTAACGCCATACACTAACACACACTCACGCTAACACCATACAGTAACAAGCACACACACATACTAACGCCATACACTGACACACGCTCACGCTAACACCATACAGTAACAAGCGCACACACATACTAACGCCATACACTGACACACGCTCACGCTAACACTATACAGTAACAAGCGCACACACATACTAACGCCATACACTGACACACACTCACGCTAACACCATACAGTAACAAGCGCACACACATACTAACGCCATACACTGACACACACTCACGCTAACACTATACAGTAACTTGCACTCAAACCCCATACAGTAACATACACTGACTAACACTATACAGTAACTCGCACTCAAACCCCATACACTGAAGCAAACACCATACGGTAACAAGCGCACACACATACTAACACCATAAACTAACACACACTCACGCTAACACCATACAGTAACAAGCGCACACACATACTAACACCATACACTAACACACACTCACGCTAACACCATACAGTAACAAGCGCACACACATACTAACACCATACACTAACACACTCACGCTAACACTATACAGTAACAAGCGCACACACATACTAACGCCATACACTAACACACTCACCCTAACACTATACAGTAACAAGCGCACACACATACTAACGCCATACACTGACACACACTCACACTAACACCATACAGTAACAAGCGCACACACATACTAACACCATACACTAGCACACACTCACGCTAACACTATACAGTAACAAGCGCACACACATACTAACGCCATACACTAACACACACTCACGCTAACACCATACAGTAACAAGCGCACACACATACTAACGCCATACACTAACACACACTCACGCTAACACCATACAGTAACAAGCGCACACACATACTAACGCCATACACTAACACACACTCACGCTAACACCATACAGTAACAAGCGCACACACATACTAACGCCATACACTAACACACACTCACGCTAACACCATACAGTAACAAGCGCACACACATACTAACGCCATACACTGACACACACTCACGCTAACACCATACAGTAACAAGCGCACACACATACTAACGCCATACACTAACACACACTCACGCTAACACCATACAGTAACAAGCACACACACATACTAACGCCATACACTGACACACGCTCACGCTAACACCATACAGTAACAAGCGCACACACATACTAACGCCATACACTGACACACGCTCACGCTAACACTATACAGTAACAAGCGCACACACATACTAACGCCATACACTGACACACACTCACGCTAACACCATACAGTAACAAGCGCACACACATACTAACGCCATACACTGACACACACTCACGCTAACACTATACAGTAACTTGCACTCAAACCCCATACAGTAACATACACTGACTAACACTATACAGTAACTCGCACTCAAACCCCATACACTGAAGCAAACACCATACGGTAACAAGCGCACACACATACTAACACCATAAACTAACACACACTCACGCTAACACCATACAGTAACAAGCGCACACACATACTAACACCATACACTAACACACACTCACGCTAACACCATACAGTAACAAGCGCACACACATACTAACACCATACACTAACACACTCACGCTAACACTATACAGTAACAAGCGCACACACATACTAACGCCATACACTAACACACTCACCCTAACACTATACAGTAACAAGCGCACACACATACTAACGCCATACACTGACACACACTCACACTAACACCATACAGTAACAAGCGCACACACATACTAACACCATACACTAGCACACACTCACGCTAACACTATACAGTAACAAGCGCACACACATACTAACGCCATACACTAACACACACTCGTATTACTAGGTGACTCAACTAGATTGCGTTGATTCACATAAAAGTATCCTGTTTTGGATGGAATAATCATGAGTTTTACGGAACTCGTGTGCCAGTTAGGGAGATCCCCAGTTATTATCTCGCCGAGACGTCAAATCGATCAGGGTCCGTGTGCCCACCCCGCGATATTTAAAAACAGAACGTCGCAAAAACCCACCATCTGCTTCAGAACGTGGGAAGGTGGCTGGACGGGGGAGATACGTGAACGGTGCTGCCCTCTGCCCCATGGGGCACTTTTAAAATGTTTGGGAGGACTTACAGAACCAACAGCCCTCTACTTCTTGATGAACTTCAGTACTAACGTTTAGCTGAGTGTGATGGGAGTAGTGGGACCCGCTGCCCTGTTCTGCGGTGAGACGCTCTGCACAGCCTCCCCTTTGGCGCCATCTGCAGAAACACAAATTCAAACTCTTTTTTTTTTTTTGGAAGTATTCTGACTGCCCGAGGGGAGAGGTTGGTAAATGTGGGAGAATCTGAATGGGGAGAGGGCGGCGGGGAGGGGGGAGAGCGAGTTATTAATTCCGAGAGCTGAATGACCGACGCACACTAGAGCTGCCGGCACCGATGTCTGCAAAGGTAAGGAGCCGCATCCGGACGAGGTTTGTGAATGTGTTCGTAGAACAGGCTCGCAGGGGGTGCTTGATGCCGGTATTACCCCACCTGCCGGGGGCTTTTGGCTGGAATCAGCATTGGGGGGGGCTTAATCCCCTGGACTCAAGGATGACATGCTGCCCTCTCCCAGCCTTGCCTTCACCCATGGGTGGGTCGCGCAGACCGTGCACCCTTGACTTGCATAGAATGTTCTCAAACCTTGGGTCTTAGATTCAGGAGCCGTATGCCCGTCCCATGCATGTTTAGATCCCCTCTGTATTAACATCTACCGCTTCTGCTGGGAGGCTGTTCCACTTATCTAACACCTTCTGGCTGGTTGAGGGAAGACTTTTTATAATTCTAGTCCAAGGGCTGGAGGTATTTATTATTATTTCCAGTTTTGTACGTCACAGCGGGGCGCAAGCCTAACAATAAAGACTTATCTGGTGGGGTGACGGCCTTTGGCCTCCACCACCCTGTCGGATCCAGGAGGAGGCCAATAAAACGTATGCGGGATCTCTCAGGGTTTTTGCCCCAACCTCAAGGTGAGGGGCAGATTCTCCGGGTCACACGGTGCGGAGCTGCCTCCTGTGGCCGTATATGACTCCCAGTATGCGATGGTTAATATTTTATCTTGAATAACGTGTTATTTGATGTTTTATTAATTTTAGCCATTTTCTGTACGATTACGTATGGCTATGTATGGTTGATGAGGTCACCGCCGCCGGTCACGCTGGAGACAGGCCGGCAAAAAACGTGTTTGAATTGGGTGTCTTTTTCCAAAGTACTGATTCCAGCAAGCGCCTTCAGCCCAAACTCAGTATACTAAAACTTTGTATTCTATTTACACAATTACATGTTCTGTTTTCTTTACACATTGTGACTTAGTCCTCCCCATCAGAGTAGGAGGATAGAGGGACTGTCTTGTAAACACCACGGAAGTATACTCGGCGCAGCGCTCCCACAAAGGCGATCACCCAGCTGAGCTCCTGTAATGTGGTATGTGCGGGCTCCCGTACATAAACCTGTTTACCCGGTGACTCCGCCCAGGGGTGTGACTTAATCAAATTGTCCCGCGCTGATTGGGTGGAGGCGTGTGGCTTCATAGCCCCGCCTCAGCTCCACGTTTGCGGCCAGTACCGGCTTCCGTAGAAGAAGACGAATGCGGCATGTGGGCCGGGATCTTGAAAGTACGTACGCGGTGTTTGTATTCTGTGGGCTGAGTGCCCCGTGCCCCGTGCCCCGTGCCGCCTGCCCCAGGGGTAATCTTTTTACCCCACTTTATGGGGTAACTTCAGTGAGTGACTATAAGGCTCATCATGCTGAGCCGGCTTCCCGTATACTCACGATATACTAGCGATATAAAGACCTATATCACTAATGGAACTGTGATGAGGGCCCAATTAATAAATAAAGATGACCCTTCCTCACGGCCCATACCTGCAGGGGTATATTCAGTAAGGGGGGGGTACCATAAATATGCTTAATAAATATACATAATTACCATAGAAACGCAGAATCGGCCCCATTCGGCCCCCGTCTAATCTGTTTCTTTCTCCTGCTGTAAAGACGTTATTCAGTCGTTGGTCTCGTCTTAGATTCAGGAGCAGTATGTCTATCGCATTCATGTTTAAACGCCCTCACTGTATTACCCTCTACCACTTCTGCTGGGAGGCTGTTCCACTTATCTTCCCCATTACCAGCTTTGTAAAATAAAATACAATGATTAAGCATTTAACATGTCACGGCTGAGCCATCCCTTTTAGTGTTTGCTTTAAGTTCCGTGCGTGTCGGATACGTATAGTATGTGTAGGTGAAATGTATACGGTGTATACAGAGAATAATGATTGCTTGTTTCTTGTCAGGCCCTGGAAAGTCCGATGGCCGAGGGGCAGCCCAACGACGCCAAGGGCGCGGTGCTGATGCCCAGTGACTCGGTACCCGAGGGCACGCCGCAGGTCAGAGGCTACGACTTCAACGGCGGCATCGACTACGAGAAGCTGCTGCAGAGCTTCCTCACCACGGGCTTCCAGGCCACGCACTTCGGGCAAGCGGTGGCCGAGATCAACAACATGGTGAGGAGGGAGCGTGGCCGGGAGAAGGAGAGCACGTGTGTGTATGTGCGTGTGTATGTATGTGTGCGTGTGTGTGTTGGCATTGCATTATAATGAATTAATGAATGAATGAAAAGGTGCTTTGCTGAGAGAGTAGTAGATAAGTAGAACTATCTCCCAACAGAATTGGTAGAGGTTGATACAGTGAATCTAGCAGGGGGTGTTTGGGACATTAGGTGGTCTTCAGATATATGTAGTAAGCGGGGGCCGTGTACTCCTGTGACGTGCGTCTCCCCCTCTGCAGATAGACAGCAGGCTCGCCTCCCCTGACGGTTGTGTCATCTTCCTGGGATACACGTCGAACCTGATCAGCTCTGGAGTGCGCGAGACCATCCGGTATCTGGTGCAGCACAAGATGGTGAGTGCACACTCGAGGGTCCGGGGGTATGAGATCTGCGTGTGCCATGAGTTTAATGGCTCGTAGTGATGGGAGTAATGGTCTAATGAGGAGTTTGGCATCTGCATTAATAGAGAGTGATGTATAAAGAGACCCGGCGCGTCCCGAGCAGCCAGCAGCAGCCAAATATTGGCTGAGGACAATAGGGGTTGCAGCTTCTGGCCTTCAGGTTGTTCGAAGCAAACCGGCAGATAACTGCCCCGGGGGCTGCCGGCGGTCCGGGAGGGCAGTTCATTTTGGGGGGGTTTGGCTTCCAGACAGCTTGCTTGTTTACAGCGTCCGCTTTGGAGAACACATTAGTTCCCAGAACAAAGCGGCCTTTATGAGGCGAGTGACAGCGGGGAGCGTCCGAGACAGACCCGTCCCGGAGCCCAACGCCGGAGACCTCCCCTCGCTTCAATTACCGTATTTGCTCGATTATAAGACGACCCTGATTATAAGACGACCCCCCAAAATCTGAATATTAACTTAGGAAAAAAGAAAAAGCCTGAATATAAGACGACCCTAAAGGAAAAAAGTTTTACCAGTAAATGTTAATTCATGTAAACTATTTTTTTTAATAAAAGCTATGATTGAGAAAAATATTTTTTTTGTTTTTATTTCTTGTATTTTCCAACCTGTCCCCCAGTTACGCACATCTGCCCCCAGGCTTGCCACTCCAATATGGCACTGTGGCCCATGATATGCCTTTTAACCCTCTATATGCCACTGTGGCCCATGGTATGCCTTTTGACCCCCTATGTGCCACTCTGCCTCCAGAAATGCCTTATACCCCTATATGCCACTCTGCCTCCAGAAATGCCTTATACCCCTATATCCCATTCTGGCATTTAGGGGGTTAAAATGCATATTATGGGGCAGAGTGGCATATAGGGAGGTATAAGGCATTTCAGGAGGCAGAGTGGCATTAAGGGAGTTAAAAGGCATTGTATAGAGCACTCTGCCTCCAGAAATGCCTTATACCCCTATATGCCACTCTGGCATTTAGGGGGTTAAAATGCATATTATGGGGCAGAGTGGCATATAGGTGTATAAGGCATTTCAGGAGGCAGAGTGCTCTATTAAATGCCCCCTTAACGCCACTCCAGAAATGCCCTATGCCCCCATTTAACACACACACACACACACACACACACACACACACACACCCTATACCCCCATTTAACTAACACACACACACACACACACACACTCTCCCCTCCCCTCCCCTCTCAGCCCTCTCTTACCGGTGCTTCCAGCCGGGGCAGCGGGTTGACGTCTCCTTCCGCTGCAGCCGGAAGGAGGTGGAGTTGGCAGCGGGGGGTTGTCTGCGTCCGTCGCGGATACCTTTCCCGGCTGTCAGAGATCAGAGTTCCGGCACCTGTGCGGGGAACTCTGATTTCTGACAGTCGGGGAAGGTATCCGCGACGGACGCAGACAACCCCCGCTGCTAGCCACACCTCCTTCCGGCTGCAGCGGACGTTGTCTACGCGGATCGCGTAGACGTCAACCCGCTGCCCCGGCAATACAGCAGGAAGCACCGGTAAGTGTGTGTATGATGGGGGGGGGGGTGAGACAGGAGGATCCAGGTCCCCTGCAGCGGTGCGGGGGATCTGGATCTTAGTCTCCTAATCAGACTCTATTTGAGGTCTGATTAGAAGACGACCCCGATTAGAAGACGAGGGGTATTTTTCAGAGCATTTGCTCTGAAAAAAACCTCGTCTTATAATCGAGCAAATACGGTACTTTCCAGCCGTGACATCACAGCTGCTTCAGCCAATCGTAGGGTATTTCGTGCAAATCTTTTAATTTCCCATGATCCCTCAGAGCAGACATAAGAGATGAGATATACTGTACTGCAAATGCTCTGAAAAATACCCCTCGTCTTATATTCGAGGTCGTCTTATAATCAGACGTCAAATAGATGTCTGACTACAAGACTAAGATCCAGATCCCCCGCAGCGCTGCAGGGACCCGGATCCTCCTCTCCGGCAGCCGGTGGAGGTCTGTGCGATGCACCTAGACAACTTCTGGTGCTCATTCATAGAAGCCCCGGCGGAAGTGCTGGCAGCAGTGGGGATTGTCTGTGCGCATCGCGCAGAACTTCACAGTCTGCCACCACTACACACCAAGGAGTCTGCAACATGGGGAGAAGCACTGGTAAGTTGGGGGAGGGTAAGAGTGGCATATGGGGGGTAGAAGGGTTTAACTGGAGGCAGAGTGGCATATAGTGGGTTAAAAAGAATAGCAGGGACACAGAGTGGCATATAGGAGGGTATAAGGTATTTTTGGGGGCCAGAAATACATAACTGGGGGCAGGTTGGCAAATAAAAGGAAATAAAAACAAAAAATGCATTTTTCTCAATCATAGTTTTTATTAAATGTGAAAAAATAGTTTACATGAGAATTAATATTTAGTAGTAAAACTTTTTTCTTATAGGGTCATCTTATATTCAGGCTTTTTCTTCTAAATTAATATTCAAAATTTGGGGGGTCGTCTTATAATCGAGCAAATACGGGATATATACACAGATATATGCCTAAGAATTAGGAATCGTATTTCGTTTTTGTTTTTTTTTGCATTTGGCCCCCAAAGACTTGGCTTTTGGTGGGGGGCGGTGGGCTGTGCCGTCACCGCCTCGTTACCCTACTTATGGATAATCTAATCCCCGATGCATAGAGTGTTCTCTCCCCGCATGACTCTGTGTGATTCACATTAACATTCCAGAGACGGCCATTAGAGAGCATGGGAAAAAAATTACTGTATACAGCGCTGGGGGGGTTATATTACTGTATACAGCGCTGGGGGTTATATTACTGTATACAGCGCTGGGGGTTATATTACTGTATACAGCGCTGGGGGTTATATTACTGTATACAGCGCTGGGGGGGTTATATTACTGTATACAGCGCTGGGGGGGTTATATTACTGTATACAGCGCTGGGGGGGTTATATTACTGTATACAGCGCTGGGGGGTTCTATTACTGTATACAGCGCTGGGGGGTTCTATTACTGTATACAGCGCTGGGGGGGGTTATATTACTGTATACAGCGCTGGGGGGTTATATTACTGTATACAGCGCTGGGGGGGTTATATTACTGTATACAGCGCTGGGGGGTTATATTACTGTATACAGCGCTGGGGGCTATATTACTGTATACAGCGCTGGGGGTTATATTACTGTATACAGCGCTGGGGGTTATATTACTGTATACAGCGCTGGGGGTTATATTACTGTATACAGCACTGGGGGTTATATTACTGTATACAGCACTGGGGGTTATATTACTGTATACAGCGCTGGGGGGGTTATATTACTGTATACAGCGCTGGGGGGGTTATATTACTGTATACAGCGCTGGGGGGTTCTATTACTGTATACAGCGCTGGGGGGTTCTATTACTGTATACAGCGCTGGGGGTTCTATTACTGTATACAGCGCTGGGGGGGTTATATTACTGTATACAGCGCTGGGGGGTTCTATTACTGTATACAGCGCTGGGGGGTTCTATTACTGTATACAGCGCTGGGGGGTTATATTACTGTATACAGCGCTGGGGGGGGTTATATTACTGTATACAGCGCTGGGGGGTTATATTACTGTATACAGCGCTGGGGGGGTTATATTACTGTATACAGCGCTGGGGGGTTATATTACTGTATACAGCGCTGGGGGTTATATTACTGTATACAGCGCTGGGGGTTATATTACTGTATACAGCGCTGGGGGGGTTATATTACTGTATACAGCGCTGGGGGGGTTATATTACTGTATACAGCGCTGGGGGGTTCTATTACTGTATACAGCGCTGGGGGTTCTATTACTGTATACAGCGCTGGGGGGTTCTATTACTGTATACAGCGCTGGGGGTTATATTACTGTATACAGTGCTGGGGGGTTATATTACTGTATACAGCACTGGGGGTGGGGTTATATTACTGTATACAGCGCTGGGGGTGGGGTTATATTACTGTATACAGCGCTGGGGGTTATGCTCCAGGCTATGTTTCCCCACGGACTCCCCCTGTAACCTCTGTCTCGTGCCCCCCAGGTCGATGTCGTCGTCACCACAGCAGGAGGCATCGAAGAGGATTTCATTAAATGTTTGGCTCCCACCTACTTGGGTGATTTTAGCTTGAGAGGGGCAGACCTGAGGCCGCGGGGTATTAACAGGTAAGAATCATGGCGTCCGAAGAGACGCTTCTTCAGAATGTATGAGAAACCCACCTGATGCGTATACCATTGGAGCAGCCCTCTTACCTTCCTGTTCCCAGCATCAGCATTATTATTCCTCCCCATTAAGTTATCTCTAAACTCTTGAAATTGCTGACCCACAAATGTTGTTGGGGGGATTATCAGTAAACCCTATTATTTTTCTCGTAGGATTGGAAATCTCCTGGTTCCTAACAATAATTACTGCATGTTTGAAGATTGGGTCACACCGATTCTGGACCAGATGGTGCTGGAGCAGGACACGGAGGTGAGGCGGCCCCCGGGATAAATCATTTCAGCGATACGGTTTCCCAACGAGGTTTACTCATCCCGTCTCCTCTCCAACAGGGCACAAAGTGGACCCCGTCCAAGATGATCGCCCGCCTGGGCAAAGAGATTAATCACCCAGATTCTGTGTACTACTGGGCTCAAAAGGTACATAATCGACATTACCGTATTTCCTCTATTATAAAAGCAGCTTTTTCATAGCCAACTTAGTCTAGGGGATTGTCATTCACGCTCTTACACTCTCATTCACTCTCTCACGCTCTCTCTCAATGTCTCCCTACTTTCCTCGCCGTTTCACTGTCTCCTTTTCCGCAGCTCCGCTTTTTTTTTCTTGCCGCCTCTTGCTCTTTTTTCTGTCAACTTCTTCCCCGATATCAGCTCCATCATCCAGGTACTACCGCGAAAGGGGCGGAGTCTATGGGCACGCGCCATTCCCCGATTGGAGGATTGAGGGAGAGACTGTCCCCGTAGTGCCTGCCGTGGCTCCGCCCATTTGCACCCCAAGAAGCCAGAAGATTGCTGACGGACTTGCAGAGCATTACTGCGAAAGGGCGGAGCCACAGCACTCACCACTGGGAGAGCCTCTACCCCGTTCTGCCATTCTGGGGAGGGCGCCCATTTGCGGAATTACCTAGATAACGGAGCTGATACCAGAGAGAAGCAGAGGAAAGAAGGCAGAAAAACAAGAAGAGGCAAGAGAAGAAGCAGAGCCTAAAAGAGGGACGTTCTCCTCGCTCGATGTGTTTGTGACCATTTTCCTTCCTTTCTCTCCCGGGCGATAAGAACGGCATCCCGGTGTTTAGCCCGGCTCTCACCGACGGCTCCCTCGGGGATATGATGTATTTCCACTCCTACAAGAAACCTGGGCTGAGGCTGGACATCGTGGAAGGTGAGTCCCTGCCGCCCGCCGTGTACCTGACCTTAGTGCGTTCGGTCGTAGGGTTTAACCCTTCATGTTCCGAAGACCAATAACATCCGTGGTTTGTAGTTCAGCGGCGTTCCGTGCGGAACGATTTCAGAGGGGGGATGACGGGATAGACTTTGGGTATTTACACTGGCCTGATCTCTATATTTTCTCCCCCAAGACATACGCAGTCTGAACTCGCGTGTGATTTTTGCAAAGAAGACGGGGATGATTATCTTGGGTGGAGGACTCATCAAGCACCACATTGCCAACGCCAACCTGATGGTGAGTTAGAGGCGGCCGAGTTATCCGGTACAGCCCAGCATCCCCGCCTATGCCTGTCCTTGATTGTCAAACCCCTTTTTTCCTCCCCCCTAGAGGAACGGTGCTGAGTATGCGGTTTATGTGAACACGGCCCAAGAGTTCGATGGCTCGGACGCCGGAGCGAGGCCGGACGAGGCTGTGTCCTGGGGGAAGATCCGCATGGACGCCCATCCCGTAAAGGTCCGTTTATTATATGAGCTCCGTTTTGGGGGTCGCCCCGTACATCCACATGCAAGAAACCACTGCCCAGCCAAGCATCGCTTCGCTCCCATTCCCTCCCACAGGTCTTATCCTCTCTCTCTTATATCACGGCGTAATAATAAAGGCATTTAGAAGACCTCACAACAAAAATATAAAACAAGGGATGGGCAGAGCTGTATTTAAAAAGGTTACTCATGACATCATTGTATACTTGGTGTCGAGATACAATTTTTTTTTTACTCATTGATAAGTTTTCTTGGTACTGCCCCATATTCCCTACCATTGAAATAGCCCCCCCATGTTGTTACGGGGGTTCTCTGTAAGAGCCAGTTCCGCCATCTATAATGGTCTTAAAGGAAGGACCCCTCAGGGTAAATGCATACTGCGTACCCATTATACTAACACCAGCCCATTCAACATCATCTGCAAGATGATTGGCTGTCCATCCTTTTACTCGTACAGAAAAATGACATCACCTGACGTCATCAATCCTCCTATCACCTGACCAAACATGCGTGAGCGCCGCTACTTTGTTACTTTACCAAATCCTACGTTTCATAGTTTTATACACTAGAGTACGTTTTGACCGATGACGATAAGTTAACTTCCCGCTCTGTTACGCCATTGTTCTCTCTGTTAAGTTGCTGATTGGCCGATTCCACCTCTATAAGGAGTGAACAGACGGGAGATAACGTTAGGACAGCAAACACTGATGGCGGCTTTAGAACCTTCACCGATCCACAGTCGCTGGTGACGCTCACGGCCCCTCTTGTCTTGTCGCAGGTCTATGCGGATGCCACCCTGGTCTTCCCCCTCTTGGTGGCGCAAACCTTCGCCAAGAAGCACACGGAGTTGACCGGTCAGGCGGTGAAGAAGGTGGAGCAGGATTGAGAAGATTGTGTCGGTGGAAGTGGGGGAGGGGCAGATCCTGGAACCCAACACCCCCTAACATTCCAACTCAGAATGTCCACCTGTGAGGATGGGCCAGGACCGGGGCAACTACGGCCATTCACAGAACCCCACCAACCCGCACGGACGGCGCGGGGACCCCGGGACGCGTAGAAGAATAGATATGGCAGCGTCTCTGGGATAAAGATATGTAAATACGGCTCTGCTGATAACCAAGCCTGCGCTTTTACTTTATTTTATGATTTTTCTCCTGTTATTTAAGTTGTATGTTTCCGTGTGGAGATGCCGAGAAAGCTTATGGGACTTGCGTGTGGAAAAGAAGAAAAGCGCGTGAAAAAATAAAAGCGGTGATCTCCAAAGACACAAAAGCTACAGTTTACTGACTTTTTTTTTTTAGGGTGGTAAAAAACAAAAAAAATTTACGAAATCAGGGCTTTAACCCTCTGTGGCGGCGCTTTCCCCTTCGGGCGATTCTCCCGTCCAGACCTGGACACCCCCCTCGCTCGCTGTCAGCAGGTAGGGCTCGCTGGGGTGGAACGACAGCGATTGGACAACTCCTTTACAAACACGCAGCTTTAGTGCTAGAGAACCCTGCGGGAAGAGACAGAGGGAACAGGGATAGGCAAGGATCCGGCTCATTGTACAGTGCTGTGGAATATGCTGGCGCCATATCAATCAATAAGAAAACTATTTTGCCACACTTGTGAGATGTTATTCCCCCCACCCTCATTTAATGTACCCCCACAAACCATATTAATCTATATAATCCATCATTTAGGATCATTTATGTTGGGGGGGGGTATACCTATCATGCACTGCGACACGCCTCATTAACCTAAGCTTTTCATTCGTTTGGGCAGTTATAGGGTAAATATTAAATGAATAGGGCAGTTGACGGCCTAATCTCCCTTTCACAGGCCGGGATTTAGTCCGCTTGATGATTTAAGTAACAGGACATGTTATTACGTCCTCAGGTCTCAAGTGCTGGAATTCTGGAATGTAGCACTACGTCCTGCGTCACAAAGGGGTTAATTAACTAAACTAAGCAAATAAAATAGGTGAAGTCAGTGATGTGTGCACATACTTTGTGGAGTTGAGGGCCAGGGGCCCTTGTCTGACTCTGGACCTTCACTACCACCGCTAACTGCTTCTGTCCTCACCTCCACCAAGTCCCAAAAGCAGACCGTCCCGTCCTCAGAGCAGCTCACAACGTGGGTGTCCTTCTCGCTGAGGCAGCTGTCCAGCTTATAGCTCTGGTTCTGATGTCCCGTGTATCTGCGGAACAGAGCGTGTCAGCAAGAAACCCCTACAACCCACAGCCGGGATTTAACAAAGTACAGCAGGGACAGTCGGATAATTGAGAGCCTGGACATAAATAAACAGGACAGGCGGGAGTTATTGTGTTGGTGCAAGACGGCTGCTACCACTTACCTGCCCCCCCCCCCATACACATCACTTAGGGCCCTGTCTCCCGCACGGCACTTACTCGCCCAACAGCTCCCCGCTGCCTTTATCCAGGAGACGCAGCATCGAGTCCAGAGAGGAGACCAGAACACACTGCGCGTCCCGACTGAAACTCACACAGGTGATGGGGTCTGCGGCACAAAACAACGGTGAGCGATACCGAGTATCTATACACCGACAATAAACCCCCCCATATAATAATACCGAGTATCTATACACCGACAATAACCCCCCCATATAATAATACCGAGTATCTATACACCGACAATAAACCCCCCCATATAATAATACCGATTATCTATACACCGACAATAAACCCCCCATATAATACCGAGTATCTATACACTGATAATAAACCCCCCCGCGCTGTATAATAATACCGAGTATCTATACACCGATAATGAACGCCCCGCGCTGTATAATAATACCGAGTATCTATACACTGATAATAAACCCCCCCGCGCTGTATAATAATACCGAGTATCTATACACTGATAATAAACCCCCCCGCGCTGTATAATAATACCGAGTATCTATACACCGATAATGAGCGCCCCGCGCTGTATAATAATACCGAGTATCTATACACTGATAATGAACGCCCCGCGCTGTATAATAATACCGAGTATCTATACACTGATAATGAACCCCCGCGCTGTATAATAATACCGAGTATCTATACACCGATAATGAACGCCCCGCGCTGTATAATAATACCGAGTATCTATACACTGATAATGAACCCCCGCGCTGTATAATAATACCGAGTATCTAGACACTGATAATGACCCCCCCGCGCTGTATAATAATACCGAGTATCTATACACTGATAATGAACGCCCCGCGCTGTATAATAATACCGAGTATCTATACACCGATAATGAACCCTGCGCTGTATAATAATACCGAGTATCTATACACTGATAATGACCCCCCCGCGCTGTATAATAATACCGAGTATCTATACACTGATAATGAACCCCGCGCTGTATAATAATACCGAGTATCTATACACTGATAATGAACGCCCCCGCGCTGTATAATAATACCGAGTATCTATACACTGATAATGAACCCCGCGCTGTATAATAATACCGAGTATCTATACACTGATAATGATCCCCCCGCGCTGTATAATAATACCGAGTATCTATACACTGATAATGAACGCCCCCGCGCTGTATAATAATACCGAGTATCTATACACCGATAATAAACGCCCCGCGCTGTATAATAATACCGAGTATCTATACACCGATAATGACCCCCGTGCTGTATAATAATACCGAGTATCTATATACCGATAATAAACCCCCCCGCGCTGTATAATAATACTGAGCATCTATACACCGATACTGAACCCCCCGCGCTGTATAATAATACCGAGTATCTTGATATATCGCATGTATACAGGAATTTGTTTTCTTTCTCCTAATACGCTTCGTTAGTGTGAATATTAATGAGCTCGTTAGGAAGCCGCTTTGCAGTTGGATAAACAAACACACAGCCCTGATGTGAAGCCATCAGATTGCCCCAGGCAGACGGTATAATTACCCCGCTGTAACAGGACTTACTGCCAAGATAATCTGCACACATTTCCCCTTTCCGGAGGTCGTAGCGGCGCACGTTCCCATCTACTGACCTAGATGAGGGAGAGAAGGAAGAACCACAGTGACTCACCCCTTCAGGGCCAAGAACATCTCACCAATGGGTGCCCCTCCCACCGCAGGGTGAAACAGACAGGAGGGAGCAGGGTGATGGACGGGAGGGAGCGATGGCGCGGGTGAACAGACACGCACCCAGCCAGGATCTCATGGTCTGATACTTTGATGCTGGAGACTCCATCTTTGGCTTCATCCATGATTTGAATAGCCTCCGGCCTACGGGAGCGGCAATCCCAGCACCTTATAGAAGAGTCAATGGAGCCTGGAATGAAAACAGTGATGATCAGGAAGAGAAGAGACACCATGTGACCTGTGACTGAGGTTACAAGCGGCCGGTGCTCCCAATGGCTGGTTTCACAGATCTAGTATGGAAGTGGCGCAGTGCGATCAGTACCTGACATGATGACCGTGGACTCCTCGTTAAACTGCACACAGTTCACCTTCTGCGGGGGGGGGGGGGGGGGAGGAGACATGTAGTTAGCGTGTGATGGGTGACACCAGTGGGAATACATACAGGGTGGGTAGAGAGCCGCTCACCCCGGCATGTCCTCGAAACTTCCTGATCACCTGACCCTGCGCGACATCCCACAGAATGACCGTCTTGTCCGAGCTGCAGGAGCACAGCTGGCTGTTATCACACGACCTGTGCGGGGAAAAGGTGCCACGTCTGTACTACTCGCAAGTTAAAAGATGGCAGCGGGTGATTGGATTTGTAACTTTACTCAGAAGCAGCCAATCAGTGTCAGGAAAGAGTTTATTACCCCCGTAAAGTTCACCGGGCCAGCGCTGCATCTGATTGGGGGAGAAGGGGGGGGGGATGCTGCAGAATCCCCCCCCCCAAAGCATTTGCATGGCTAGAGTGTCCCTTTAAAGTAATAGCAGTTACACAACAGAACATAAGACTCTGCCTAAGCTAAACTACATTTCCCAACATGCTCAGCGTGACCACATGAGGATCATGGGACCTGTAGTCCATCAGCCGCAGGGCATGGCGAGATGGGACGTTATTGGCTGGTACTCACCCTGCTGCATCCAGCACCTCGTAGCCGTGCCCGCTGTACGTCTTCAGCATGGTTCCCTTGTGCGGATTCCACAGCTTCAGGGACTTATCGCTGCCGCACGTCATACAGTAATTACCGTCAACTGGAGGACAGAGGGGGAGGGGTGTAAATGTATAGAATCCACACGGACGGTTGCTAAACCGAGGGGGAGAGGGGTTAAAGCAGATGGTCCACTTGGGAGGCAAAACATGAACTCAACCCTCCATTAAGCAAATAAGCCCCAGCAGATCTGTCATTCACTGCTCCCCAGATTCTTTTTAAGTTTCTTAAAAAGGCAGCTACCTATCAGTGTCTGCTTTTGTGTCACATGACAAATAAGTGTTCATGGCAAGAAATATAAATGAAGCAAAACATCATTAGGGAGAGAGTTGTGTACATACACAGCAATCTTAAACATGGCTGCAGGTTTTACACCCACACTGTGGTCCTGACATCATTGCCCCCCATTGCATGATGGGAATTGTAGTCTATACAATCACATACAAAAGTATTATCTGTCTCCCCCTACAAGCGCAGTCTGCAATAGATTGCAAGCTCTTGGACACTCACCATTGAATCTCACGGCTCGCACCGCCCCCTGGTTACAGTCCAATCTGCGCTGTAGCACCCGGGGCAGTTCGGGGGGTTTGGATTTGGGGGCCGGGTAAGACATGTCAGTAGCAGCGGGGGAAGTTATCCTCCCAGTGGGTGATACCGGTCAGTACATGCCCCTGTGATATTACCGCCTGCAGCCCCACACACACAACCGCCAGGGCCGAAGCAGCTGAGCCGGTGCCCTCTTTACAGTGTAAACAAGACCCATGTGGGCTGGAGCGAGTGCTTCCGGTTCCGGGTGGATCACGTGCTGTTCCTGTGGCGGAAGTAGATCTGGCAAGTAAGCAGCTGGCTTAGAGTACACGGAGGCGGAGAGCGGTCGAGGAAAGATGACTGGGAACGGTGGAAGCGACCCGAGGAGGCCGGGGAAAGTGCAGAGGTGAGGACGGGGGCTGTGTCTGTGATTGGGGGCTTATTACACGTGATGCCAACCTGAAGAGCCAGGAGTAGGGAGCGTCATAGGAGGGAAAGAAAGTAACGGGGGAGGGGAGAGAAATGAGAGGCAAACAAGGGCAATGAATGAGCAACAGGACAGAGACAAGAGGACTGAACCACAGAGCGAGGAAAGGTGGAAAAGGTGAGAGGACTAAGGCCACAGAGCGAGCAAAGGGAGAAAAGGTGAGAGGACTAAGGAAGCGGAGCGAGCAAAGGTGGAAAAGGCAAGAGGACTAAGGAAGCGGAGCGAGCAAAGGGAGAAAAGGCAAGAGGACTAAGGAAGCGGAGTGAGCAAAGGTGGAAAAGGCAAGAGGACTAAGGAAGCGGAGCGAGCAAAGGGAGAAAAGGCAAGAGGACTAAGGAAGCGGAGCTAGCAAAGGGAGAAAAGGCGAGAGGACTAAGGAAGCGGAGCGAGCAAAGGTGGAAAAGGCAAGAGGACTAAGGCCGCGGAGCGAGCAAAGGGAGAAAAGGCGAGAGGACTAAGGCCGCGGAGTGAGCGAAGGGAGAAAAGGCGAGAAGACTAAGGCCGTGGAGCGAGGAAAGGCGACAGGGTTAAGGCCGCAAAACGAGTTAGAAAGTCGGGAGGACTGATTTTGGATATACATCATGCTGTGTTCGGTAGCTCACACCGGCGCAGGTTCCCTGAAACTCGTCCTTTTCTGCCTGTCGCTGAGGATGAGAAATATCCGGGGGGGGGGCCAGGAAAACCTCACGTGGCTTTGGAGGCCAAGTTCTAATCTCGTAATGGAAAGGAAACAAACCCAAAGGATGCCTTTCCTGCATCATCAGGGATCGGTTTCATGGTCTAGGAGCGGCCGCTCGCTGACGTTATTTTATCGCTTGCTACGGTCATTCCTTCCGTTAAGCTGCAGTGCAGTTCACAGAAACTGCCCCGGCACCTTGGGGTATTGACGGGGCAGTTCCACTTACTCTGCTGTACGTCTGTTACTAAAAGCCGCATGAGACATCAGTCCTCTTACCGCTGAATCCCTAGAAACAAATATTTAATCCTCTACAATTTTTTTTTGCGAGGAATGCTTAATTGTCATGTGACACAAAAGCAAGCACTCATAGGCTGTTGCCACAGAAACCGAAAATGCTTCTTAAGTTTCTATGTTGTTTTTATGTGATTAAACTTGTTTTCCTTGCATAATATACAGTGCAATAAATGATCTTGTCTAAGTGGAACAGAATCTTTAGCCCCTTCACACCCATATGGATCCACCAGTACATCCTAAAATGCTGTGCTTAAAAGACCATTAGGACGTACCGATACTGACGTTCATGCTGCTGCATCTCCCTGCTGGCATCTCTGATTTCTCCCCCTGCTGGCCGTTCGCACGCATTGCAGTCTATGGAGCCTTGCTTGCTGATCAGTGTGATCAGTCCAGGGGAGAGCGGAACGAAGAGAGTATAGAAAAGTACATCGAACATGGAATAGGGGGATCTTTATTAAACCCACGTATGGTAAAAATGGCAAAATGTTTTTTTTGGGGGGTACTAAGAACCCTTTGTACAGAAGGGGTTAATTAGCAAATGGCAGCTGGCTTCCTCTGACACAGAATGGATGAGATTAACTCCCATGGCCGCTGCCACCTGTTTTCCAATCTTCAGGCTCCTTGACTTAAACCTGGGATTTGTAAAGGGTAGAAGGCCGATTAACTCCTTGAGTTCCACGAGGGTGCGCTTCTGGTTGGGATTAAAGCAAAGTAATGCTCCTCGTCTTAAAGGCGGGTTTCGCAATACTTAGTTATACGAGTGTGAGTGCGCCCGAGAGCCGGGCCCTCCCTTACCTCGTATCTCTAAGTTATCTTTAGTTATTTACTGCTTGTTGTGTACTGTTTACCCATTGTACAGCGCTGCAGCACACGATGGTGCTATATAAAACGATATATAACGCATATATTTAAAATAATTTGGTTTTTCTTCACTTAAGTAGCAAATATATATATATATATATATATATATATATGATGTAAAAAATAGGAGTATTGCAGAGTATGCGGTGATAGTCCAATAAAAAGGTATCACCGCATACTCTGCAATACTCTATTTTTTGACATCGTGTCTACTGGTCTAATACGGCTTCACCCTTTTACATTATATATATATATGTGTGTGTGTGTGTGTGTATATATATATATGTGTGTATGTGTGTTTTGTTTGAGTTGTGGTGGGTATTCAAGCTGCCGGACACCATCACATATTATGATATTTATAATATACGTTATGAAAATGTTTCAATTATCTGGATTAGTTTATAAAGCCTTAAAATTTTACATTTGGGTAAAATTTGCCGTCCTTGCCGGTTTCCGGCAGCTATTCCAGCAACCGATATTTGTATAAAAATCATGGTAAAAAAAAAAAAACTAAACACAAAATCTATGTATCGCCAGGTACAAACCTCCCACGACGGAGAACTCCCCGACTCTGGACGATCCCACGCCGGATTACATGAACCTGCTGGGTATGATTTTCAGCATGTGCGGCCTGATGCTTAAGGTGAGAATCCGGAAGCATGTATTGTGTATCTATTTGTTGGCCGTTTGGCTAGCGTAGCGTTTCGTTCAGCTTGTCTGCTCTCAGATTATCTCACGCTGGGTCTGTAATCGTTGTTTTCTTATTAATTAGCCCCCTCCCCATCTAATAAATATCTGTGACAGCTGATCCAAGCAAAATGATCCAATTTCAATTCGCATTTATTCATAAAGCAGTTAGAATGTGACCCGTTGTTTGTATTGTGTACAAAAAATGTGTACTGAATATTATTTAATTTATTATTATTATTAGAAACAATGTTTATATGGCCGCCAAACCCCCCCCACAGCCCACCCAGAAATAATTCCGCTTCACATTTTGTGTGTGTGCGTTTTATCTGCTGTTTTCATCCATTTCTCGAGAAGTCTGTATGAAGCGTTACACAGATGAGTTGCGTAACGCTTATTACATGGAACATATTTCCCAGTCCAAGCAATCATCTGATTCTTGTTATCGTATCTTCCCGGGTGCGTACGTGTAACATAAGCAAGCCACGTGCCTCGGTGTGGGGTAAATTGGTGCCTACGACCCGCGGATACTAATAATTCAGCAAGCGGAGGGGGTTATACACAATAATAATATCAATTAATAGAATAAAGATATGGAGTTCCAACACCTGATGTGCAACAATAACTAAATACTATAAAAGTGGAAAATAATCTTCTTGAGCATAGCCCGGGCGCTGTACGCATTAATGACCTCCCCCTGGCGCTGTACACAGTAACAACCCCCAGGTGGTGCACACCTTAAGGTGTATCGGCATTGAAAGAAACCCGGTTTTCTCATTTTGCTCCGATAAACTCCCTTCTGGATGCCGCCATTGTTATCAGTCATGTGATATTTTGGGTGACTTTCCCTGCTCCAACACCGCGCTATTATCACTGCCGTAAAGAATCCGCTTAAAGTCGGTTCCTCCATAGACTTTCATTAGTCAGAGTGTCCGGGTGGGTGATTAAGACTGGGCAATTCTATTGCTTCTAACAGGGCATGTTATAAGGAGTCGGGGTGTTTGTCTAGTTACATCGGACTCGGATAACAGAGGGAGAACTCATACAAATATGAAGCTGTCTGAGTGGGAGTTTCCCTTCCAAGAAAAACTTGCTATTTTAGGAGAACTCCGTTAATTGAATCTGCGGCGTGTGCTTTCTGTTTGCCAATCTGTGTAATTGGCCCAGAGATCTGTATCTCAGGACGGCGAGGCCGGCGTTATCTAATATCCTGTCCCAAAACTCCCTAACGTCTACTCACCCGCCCCTCAGAAAGACTGCCCGAACAAATCAACACGTTAACAATACAGCGGAGATAATTTACTGGGGAGGAATAAACGTGTAGATCGAATGAAAACAAAGTTAAGATACCTTTCCTCAATACTATATAATGTCATATTATTACGCGTATATATTATACGGTATATTACATTTTACACCAGCAAATTCTGCAGTGCTTTATACAATAACATGAACACGCATTAGACATGCCGATACCGAAGGCAACCCTGACATGTGGAGTGATCCTCAATGGAGTGGCCCTTCTGGGTTGAAGTGGTGGCCGACTGGGGAGGATACATAATATTTAAACACGCGGGGTTATCTATTAATTTCAATGGAATGTTCATTCTGGAGCATTCACCATGGAAACCAAGGAATGTTCCTGCTCCGTTATTTCCCATTTAGAACTTTGCCCAGTAGTTTCCTCTTTTTAAAAGATTATCGGTATTCGTCTTTTAACCCATTCTTTTCCACGGGCGGCAGTCGGATAAATCAAATAAAACGTTCTGGACTTGTTCTCGGTATTAATACGATGGGGGGGGGGGTATTTTGGGTGCTTTTAACGCCGGCGTGATATTTGCTCCTCTCTCGCAGCTGAAGTGGTGCGCCTGGATCGCCGTCTACTGCTCATTCATCAGCTTCGCGAATTCACGCAGCTCCGAAGACACTAAACAGATGATGAGCAGCTTCATGTGAGTATAACGAGACGGGGGGGGGGCTTCCCGCATCCTCGCTTCCGCTAATTACCTTCATAAATCAGCAGGTCTTAAATGAAGAAACCAAAGCACTTGGGCCGATAGGCGGCCGATGTTATCGCTGTCGCCTTTTTATAGCACCGCCTTACGCCGCAGCAGCGCTTTACTATGGGGGTAAAACTATAATAGTGACTTGTTTAAAGAGACAGAAGAGATTACAATACAAATTGGTTTGGGGGGGGGTCGTATTCACTTAAAACTAAAACTCTGCTGAATGTAACACTTTAGAAACATAATTCCTAAAACTGCTATGGAAATAATTGTCATGTGACACAAAATCAGACAGTGATAGGTAGTTTCCATAGCAGAAGCTTCCTGACAGTGTCTCCTTTTATATGTGAGTAAGCCCTCTGGGGAAAGAATAAAACGGAAGTTTGTTAGTATACTGGTTTAATATTTTGGAACCTGGCTTTTAGGTTAAGAATTTAGGTCTTGGGACAAAGATGACAGATGGACGCGAACGCTACGGGGAGCCGTAAGTCGTGTAACTTGTATGCGTTTCTGTGCAGGTTGTCCATTTCCGCCGTGGTCATGTCCTATCTCCAGAACCCACAGCCCATGTCTCCCCCCTGGTAGCGAGCCTTCGGAGACGGATAAGGGGAGCGATCGTGGATTGCCACTCTCTGCCCGCAATTAGGACAAAGAGACTGCGAGACCGTTTGTGTATGTAAAGTAAAGCGAGTGTTCTTTTCTCCCTCTGCCTCGGTGCGGAGGGTAAACCGGTGCACACTACCTCTGGGAGGAAGCTCTCCGCCTCTACAAGAAGATTGAAGAGTGGTTATTGGCAAGCCCCGGGCGCCCAGTCGGTGATACGGAATGTTTGGCTCATTTATAACGAGGTCTGTGAATAAACATCTCCATTGGCCCCTACCTGTGTCTGCGTGTGTTACTCGGGGACCGCTTTACCGTACGCCAGGGTGACCACGTTGGACATGCATGCAGTTAACATGTTCCTGAACAGGGACTCAGAAGGAGATCACCCCACATACTAAAATAAGTGACGTGGTCACCCTACTACATACTTTTAAATAGTATCCAAATTCTTTTTTGGGGAGTATTATCTATTGTAGTCTCAGACCTGTGCAAACCATAAGTTACCCTTTAGATTCCCTCACTGCATTACCCTCTACCACTTTTCCTGGGAGGCTGTTCCACTTATCTACCACCCTCTCCGTAAAACTTCCATTCCATCTAAGCCTCTGACGCTCTATTTCTAGATTACGGCCTCTTGTAACATTTCTCTTCCTTTTGAAATTAACGTCCCTCCTGCACTAAACCCCTTTAAGTATTTAAATGTTTCCACCCCCCCCCCCTTCTCTCCTCCGAGCCGGACACATTGAGATCCCTTTGTGTTTCTTGTCTATTAACCGCTATAGTTACGGAAAAAGAAACAAATAAAGTATATTAAGCGCGTTTCTGTTATCGCTAGCCCAACGCACTGGCTGCTTACGTCTTGCTGATTAATAAAAAAAAAAAAAGTATTTTTTTTTTTTTTAAGGCACAGCTCGGATTTCTAGTGAAAAGATTCTCTCTTTCTGATAAAGTAACGAAACCGACCGCGTTTCCTGCGTTCATAAATGGAACAAAGAGAAAGTATCGTTACTGTCAACGTGTCCACTACTTCTAGTACGTTACGCTAATAAACATCGCTGTATCTCTTACTGCATTGCATTATCTGGAGGTTCAATCGCATAAAAAACGCGTTTTATAGTTTTTTATGGGTTTTTAATGTTTTAATTTTTTTTTTATCAGCCCCCTTTTTGTTTTACATGACCGCTATTTCCTAAAAAAAAATGTAAAAATGAATGACTTTAATGCATATGATAGCTGCAGGGTCCCTTTAAATGTAAATGGATTCTGCAGAAACCCCCCACCATATACATTTGCCCCCCCCCCCCTTTCCTCACCCGTACACGTATGTCCTTACATGTGATATAGTCGCCTCCGCTGCTGGAACGGTCATTACTGAAACATGAAAGGACCCTCTCACTGCGTTTTGCCCACAGAGATATGTCCTGAATACGGTAACCCAGAGGGTCCAAAAGTGTTTATCATATTTATTAAGTTCTGCATTTCTTGAAAGTAACGCAGATAAAACGGAGGCAAAAATACATAACGTATACAAATATTTATTTGTATAAAGCAAGAGCAAGAGATCTGGACCCCCCCCCCAACACTAATATCTTCTGTGTGTGACCCACTGTGTCATGTATGTGGTGTGGTATGTATGAAATAAATTAAACCGCCTTTTTGAAATGAAAGCAAACAATCAGGAAGAAAACGCTATCCATGCTCGGAATCTGGGAAACCATCAGCAAGCACTGTGATTGTGATCTCATAGTGAGTTATGACATCATCCTGCCCATACAGCAGCCGGCACAGCATTCTATCTTCAGTGCAGTTGGGCGCTCGACACGTTCAAGGTGCTATTTCTTGAAGTGTGGTTACCAACTACGTCAACGGTCACCAGAGAAGAAAAACTCACCGAGCATTATGGCAGAGTGTTGTCTCTTCTCGGGGTTAAGGTGGATTTTAAAGAAGTGCTGCCCCAGAAAACTACGCAACTTTTTCAAAAGACTCAAAAAGGCTTCCAATATCGTTCCAACCCACAGCACAGGAGATGAAAACATCGAGCTCTTACCAAGCAGAACCTCTGTGCTGAAGAGAGAGAACGAAGGTAGCAGTACAGAAAACAGAATGAGACAGAGGAAAAGGAGGAGATGTACTGCTAACCAGGGAGAGGAGAACCGCCTGTATATCAGGAAAAAGGAGATGACAAAGCGCAGAAGAACCAGCACAGGCAGCTGTGAATATGAGCGGAAGAGGCGTAGAAATGACGAGAGTCATGGTTTGGGGCAGCAGGTGAAACCAAAAGCAGATGCGCACCTGGAGGAGTACAGGAGCAGGAGGATGAAGGTTCCCAGGAAAAGGCGCAGAAGTGAGGAGGACTGCAGCCTGGCCGCAAAACGATTCAGGAACCTTCTCCCCATGTCGGTGTCCAGCTTAAGGTTTCATTTTCAACTGGGACAAGGGAGCTTTGGAAAGGTCATGTTGGCCTCCGTTCCTTCCAAGGATTCTCTAATAGCGGTAAAAATGATACGCAAGAGATCTATGAAGTCTCTGCACATCATGAGAGAGAGGAGGATTCTGGAGGTAGCCAGGAACAGCCCGTTTCTATGCCACGGGTATGCAGCTTTCCAGACAGAGACCTGTGTGTTCCTCGCCATGGAGTTTATGGCTGGAGGAACCTTGGAGTCGTATATGGACAGCGTTGGCTACATGACACAGAACACAGCCGCATTCTACTCTGCAGAGCTGGTCTGTGGCATCCAATTCCTCCATTCCCAGGGCATCGTTCATAGAGACCTGAAGCCGCAGAACGTCCTACTTGACCGCGAGGGCCATGCCAAGATCAGTGATTTTGGTCTTGCTGTAGAAGGTGTTTTTGGAAGCACAGTGAGAGGACATTGTGGAACACGTCTCTACATGGCCCCAGAGATATATCTAAAGGAACAATACGGTGTTGCTGTCGACTGGTGGTCCTTCGGGGTGATTCTCTTCCGCATGCTTAATGGAACTTTTCCCTTCTTCACTGGCTACTGCAAGAAGGCAACTGTCCATTCTATTATCAATGGCAGGCCCAAATACACCAAGGCATTAAGCCAAGAAGCTGTGGATATCCTGACTTGTCTGTTAAAGAAAGATCCTGAGCTTCGCCTCTGGATGACTGAATACATCAGGGAGCATCCGTTCTTTGACAGCATCAATTGGGAAGACATAGAGAGCCGGAGAATGCCGCCACCATACCAGAAGGCTGAAAGACCCAATCGCCGCTTCAAGAACATCCAACCCATACCACCAGTTTTGGAGATCACAGAGGACATTGCCTCTCCATCCAGTAACCAGAGCCAGTCTGACACCTCCTCTTTATTTAGTGATCAGAGCCCGGCCGGCGCGTCCTCTTCATCGAGTGACCAGAGCCTGTTCGGCTTCTCTTTTGTGACTCCAGACTGGATGTATTGAAGATTTTGTCAGAGCGATTGTCAAGACTTTCCACATTTGTGAGAGTAAAAAATAAAATCAAAACCTCTCCCCCCTAATTTTGGTTATAGTTTCCTTCTTGTTATACAGTAACAGGGTGCATATGACATCACAATGCAGGTTTAGCCCGACATCATACACAGTGATTTCTTATGTGCAGATTCAAATGTCCCAAATACAACTGAATTTTAAATATTCTTCTTATATCCAGAAATTAATATTAAATCTTATAAAATATGATTTCCAAAGGCTTCTTCTGTCCTAGTCTCGGATCTTTGATGGAGGAGATGGGTGCCTTTAGGGGGACCTAGAAAATGTTTCCCTCCTGGGCTTTTTGGAGAGGAGGAAAGGAAGGAGTCGCGCAACGCCTTTCGGAGAGTGTGGCCCCACAAGATGAAGACTGGGGTTCTGGTGGTGCGCCGGGGCCTTAAATCGGCTCTGTTTCACCCTTGGCACGTCGTCACCATTTCGGATATGGTTTGGATGTTATATGACCCGTAGTGACAGAGGACTGGATTTCCCATGACCTTGCAAATTCCCATCCCTATATATGGCTTATAAACTAAATGCATGTGCAATATCCCTATATATGCCCTATACATACATATAATGTACCAACATTTACATAGATTGAGTACCAAGAGACTTCCAGGGACAGATTTTTATGCACAGCCTATGCCAGGAGTGTGGCAAGGAGGGGTCCCTATAGATGGTCTTTATAGCAAGTGAGCAGAAGCGAGGGGCCCCGATACATGGTCTGTATAGCAGGTAGGGAGAGAGGGGCCCCTATACATGGGCTGTATAGAAGGTAGTCATAGGGGGGCCCCTATACATGGTCTGTATAGAAGGTAGGCATAGAGGGGCCCCTGACCATGGTCTGTATAGAAGGGTTAGTTGGGGATCTCCAGTCATTTGTTTACCTGACGTTCACTATTCACTTCCTTTATTACATTTACTGTCACGTGGTTCTTCCCTCTCTTCTGATTTGAGAGAATGCCCAAGTGGGCGTGTTGTGGTGGGTCATGTGACTCCTGTATCTCGGATTGCAACTCATCCGCTGGTTCATATCGCTATCGGCAGCATGAAGAGCCGGGTGCTGGGGCTTCGGCTGCTACAATTACTGCTCCTGGGGGCAGCCGGCATCATGCACCGGGCACAGGCCTGCGGGGAGGAGGTGAGGCAGCACCCGGGAGAACGGCAGTGACTGGAGGGGAGAAAACTAGGGATAAGAGGGGAGAGAGGTGCAGTGACAGGAGGGGAAAGAGCGGTAAAGTGACTGGAGAGGGGTAAAGTGACAGGAGAGGGGAGAGGTATAGTGACTGGAGAGGGGAGGGAGGCAAAGTGACTGGAGAGGGTTAAAGTGACTGGAGAGGGGAGGGGTACAGTGACTGGAGAGGAGAGAAGTAAAGTGGCTGGAGGAGAGAGAGGTACAGTGAATGGAGAGGGGAGAGAAGTACAGTGACTGGAGAGGAGATGGAGGGAAAGTGAGTGGAGAAGAGAGAAGTCAAGTGACTGGAGGGGAGAGAGTGAAAGTGACTGGTGAGGGGAGAGAAAGGGACAGTAACTGGAGAGGGGAGAGAGGTAAAGTGACAGGAGGGGAGAGAAGTAAAGTGACAGGAGGGGAGAGGGGTACAGTGACTGGAGAGGGGAGAGAGGTACAGTGACTGGAGAGGGGAGAGAGGTACAGTGACTGGAGAGGGGAGAGAGGTACAGTGACTGGAGAGGGGAGAGAGGTACAGTGACTGGAGAGGGGAGAGAGGTACAGTGACAGGAGGGGAGAGAAGTAAAGTGACAGGAGGGGAGAGAGGTAAAGTGACTGGAGGGGAGAGGGGTACAGTGACTGGAGGGGAGAGGGGTACAGTGACTGGATAGGGTAGAGGGGTACAGTGACAGGAGGGGGAGAGGGGTACAGTGACAGGAGGGGAGAGGGGTACAGTGACTGGAGGGGAGAGAGGTACAGTGACTGGAGAGGGGGAGAGAGGTACAGTGACTGGAGAGGGGTACAGTGACTGGAGAGGGGAGAGGGGTACAGTGACTGGAGAGGGGAGAGAGGTACAGTGACTGGAGGGGAGAGAGGTACAGTGACTGGAGGGGAGAGGGGTACAGTGACTGGAGGGGAGAGGGGGTACAGTGACTGGAGGGGAGAGAGGTACAGTGACTGGAGAGGGGAGGAGGGGAGAGAGGTACAGTGACTGGAGAGGGAGGAGGGGAGAGGGGTACAGTGACTGGAGAGGGGAGAGGGGTACAGTGACTGGAGAGGGGGTACAGCGACTGGAGAGGGGATAGGGGTACAGTGACTGGAGAGGGGATAGGGGTACAGTGACTGGAGAGGGGAGAGGGGTACAGTGACTGGAGAGGGGAGAGGGGTACAGTGACTGGAGAGGGGAGAGGGGTACAGTGACTGGAGAGGGGGAGAGAGGTACAGTGACTGGAGGGGAGAGGGGTACAGTGACTGGAGAGGGGAGAGAGGTACAGTGACTGGAGGGGAGAGGGGTACAGTGACTGGAGGGGAGAGGGGTACAGTGACTGGAGGGGAGAGGGGTACAGTGACTGGAGGGGAGAGGGGTACAGTGACTGGAGAGGGGAGAGAGGTACAGTGACTGGAGGGGAGAGGGGTACAGTGACAGGAGGGGAGAGGGGGTACAGTGACTGGAGGGGAGAGGGGTACAGTGACTGGAGGGGAGAGGGGTACAGTGACTGGAGGGGAGAGGGGTACAGTGACTGGAGGGGAGAGGGGTACAGTGACTGGAGGGGAGAGAGGTACAGTGACTGGAGGGGAGAGGGGTACAGTGACTGGAGGGGAGAGGGGTACAGTGACTGGAGGGGAGAGGGGTACAGTGACTGGAGGGGGAGAGGGGGTACAGTGACTGGAGGGGGAGAGAGGTACAGTGACTGGAGGGGAGAGAGGTACAGTGACTGGAGGGGAGAGAGGTACAGTGACTGGAGGGGAGAGAGGTACAGTGACTGGAGGGGAGAGAGGTACAGTGAATGGAGGGGAGAGAGGTACAGTGACTGGAGGGGAGAGAGGTACAGTGACTGGAGGGGAGAGAGGTACAGTGACTGGAGGGGAGAGGGGTACAGTGACTGGAGGGGAGAGAGGTACAGTGACTGGAGGGGAGAGAGGTACAGTGACTGGAGAGGGGAGAGAGGTACAGTGACTGGCCTGTTACCTCTTAGTTTACCAGCGTCAGGAAAGCTTTTCCATTGAAATCGCTGATGGTTCTTTCTATGCCCACGACATCCCCTGCCTGGTTAGTAGCCTGCGGTGTGGAAAGGGGCAAATAGATATAGGGGAAACTTAAAGGACCACCATACAATCAGTGTTAATACACTAGAAAAGGGGCCCCTGAACCGAAGAGCTTACAGTCTATGTAAAAGCCAGGGGTGGGCAGACATACAGAGACAATCATGGGAAGTTTCATTAACTGTAGAATTCCAAAAACAGGACGTTGGTCGTATTTTCTTTCACTCTCTAGACTTGCCCTCCGGCCCCCGATGGCTTCCTGAATGTACATCTCGTTCCACACACTCACAACGACGTGGGCTGGCTTGAAAACGGTGGACCAATATTATTACGGAGGTGAGAGGTGTATCCGCGGCCATATCTCCCAGTAGACGGGGGCCGAATGGGGCCGATGTGCCGGCAGATTCTATGGTTCTGTATTTTTGAGGACCATTGTCTTGCCAGGTGGACCACCTGTCCGTCAAACAACGGCTTTGAAAGTTCTAAACTTTTATATATTGCATGTAATATATCATTCTATTGCATATATAATATATTTTAATATATTACATATAGGAAATGTGTATATAATTCTGTCTTTTAGCCCGGAATGATATCCAGCACGCTGGGGTCCAGTATATTCTAGACTCCGTCATCCCTCAGCTCCTCTCCGATAAGCGGGAAACGCTTTATTTACGTGGAATCGGCTTTTTTCTGGCGTTGGTGGGAGCAACAGACGGAGACGTTGCGAAGGGACGTCACCGACCTTGTACAGGAAGGTAAAGAACATTAAACGCTTTCTATACGTTGAGCCCATTAAACATGTAACGGCCTTTATTGGGAGACATGCTGTTAGGGCTCTAAGGGCCGGTCAGTGGGACTTCTCCTTTAACGTGTGTTTGCGCCCCGGTGAGTCTGACCGTTTCGCCGGTCCCGTGTCCTCCCTCCTGCTTCTAGATGTTCGCTCTGTTGGCTTTTCAGGTCGTCTGGAGTTTATAAACGGCGGCTGGTCTATGAACGACGAGGCCGCCGCGCACTATAGCTCCGCCATCGACCAGATGACGCTGGGGCTGCAGTTTCTTCGGTTGAGGTTCGGGGAATGCGGGAGGCCGCGCGTCGCCTGGCACATCGATCCCTTCGGGCACTCGCGGGAGCAGGCCTCCTTGTTTGCACAGGTGAGCGTCTGTCTGTGTTTTTAGAGCGTAAGCTCTGCAGAACAGGATTTTTTTTCTCTACTTCATTGGCTCCTCCTCTTTACATGAAACATACAGTAAGAAAGGTAATGCGTAGAGAGGGCGGACCATTGGGAGCCTGCAGGGCTTACACTCTAACGGATACATACATTTCCTTGTAATACCGCTGGGTGCTGGGGTTTATGTCTTGGGTGTTAGATTGTCAGCTCTTCTCCCTCAGATGGGGTACGATGGCTTTTTTTTTGGCCGACTGGATTACCAGGATAAAGAAAACAGGGAGAAAACCAAACGGATGGAAATGATCTGGCGGGGAAGCGATGACCTGAGCCCACCGATGGCAGATCTGTTCACGGGTCGGTATATAGATACTCTGTATCATTATACACCACGATATCTCGTCATGGGTCCTTCTCGCCGCTACCTAGTAATGGATAGATTTTTAGTATTTACGTACTTTGCCCCTCTTATATTATTGTAGATAAGTGGAACAGCCTCCCAGCAGAAGTGGTTGAGGGTAATACAGTGAGGGGGATTTAAACATGCATGGGATAGGCACATGGCTCCTGAATCTAAGACGAGACCAACGACTGATTAAGGTAGAAGAAGGGGCAGGTCGGACGCTCTCTTTCTCTCTATCCCAGGCGCTCTCCCTAATGGTTATAACCCACCGCAAGGATTTTGCTGGGATCTGCTTTGTTCCGACTCCCCGGTTATGGACGATCCGCGGCTGGAGGACTACAACGCGGACTCCGTCCTGAAAAACTTCCTGAACGCTGTGGGTGATCAGGTGAGTGAAGTCCGGAGAGACCGTATGTACTTCCCGTGAGTGCCGGCGCTGTCCGTGTGCTCTGTCCGTGTGCTCTGTCCGTGTGCTCTGTGTATGTGTGCGCATGTGCGTAACCTGTTTTTGACAGCCCCACAGCCTTCTCTTAACCCTTTCAGGCCCAACATTATCGCTCCAACCATCTCATCATGACCATGGGGTCTGATTTTCACTATGAGAACGCCAACCTATGGTACAAAAACATGGATAAACTGATCGCGTTGGTCAATGCCCAGGTGAGAAAGCTGCAGCGCTGCAGCTTCTTATAGTATTTTATCCTGAATACCAGTCTCTGGTAAGTGGGGGAAGCCATCGCAGTCAGTAGAAAAATAACCCGTATTTTAGTAAATCTGAGAATAGCAGAGTTTTGACGGATCACAGCGGCCCCAACCAGTGAGTGCACCGAAGGCTCCTGGGAGTTACTCCTTGCCTGACGCCAACGCGTTTCACAGTTATTGTAAAATGTAGCGTTTGTGATATACTGTCACATGATGTCACATGATGTCACATGATGTCACTTAAAGGGTCGGTAACCTAGAATTCCCTCTCTGTGTTTCCAGCAAACAAACGGCAGCAAAGTGAATGTCATTTATTCCACTCCAAGCTGTTACCTGAACGCCCTGCACCGAGCCAATCTGACCTGGTGAGACGGGGGACGCGCGGATGGATAGGAGAGCAGACCGGTGTCTCTGCCGTCTGAGCCCAGGGGTGCATGCTGGCGTGTGTCCAAACCCGGCCGCATGTGTCCCAGCCCAACGGTGTCTCTGGCTGCCTGTCGAGGGGTCTGAGCCCGACGGTGTCTCTGGCTGCCTGTCGAGGGGTCTGAGCCCGACGGTGTCTCTGGCTGCCTGTCGAGGGGTCTGAGCCCGACGGTGTCTCTGGCTGCCTGTCGAGGGGTCTGAGCCCGACGGTGTCTCTGGCTGCCTGTCGAGGGGTCTGAGCCCGACGGTGTCTCTGGCTGCCTGTCGAGGGGTCTGAGCCCGACGGTGTCTCTGGCTGCCTGTCGAGGGGTCTGAGCCCGACGGTGTCTCTGGCTGCCTGTCGAGGGGTCTGAGCCCGACGGTGTCTCTGGCTGCCTGTCGAGGGGTCTGAGCCCGACGGTGTCTCTGGCTGCCTGTCGAGGGGTCTGAACCTGACTCTCTCTGACTGTCCGGGTTTATATCTCTTTATGTGGGTGCGGCTGTCTGTATTTTCCTCTTTTAATGTTGATCTCGGAGCAGACGTATATTAATATATGGAACATGTATACGTTATAATTTCTATATGCATTTATAGCATACAGTAGAATATTTGCTGGGTGAGCGTACACCGTCTCTCGTCTTATCCGTCTATTAATACTGTAGTGCTGTTCTTCTCTGTCACTTTGTATAAATTACTCCCCGGATCGTCTCCCTCTCAGGCCCGTGAAGATGGACGACTTTTTCCCGTATGCCGACGGACCCCACATGTTCTGGACCGGCTACTTCACCAGCCGACCGACTTTCAAACGCTACGAGAGGTTAAGCAACAACTTCCTGCAGGTGAGAGGCCAAGCAGCGTTTCACCAGAATCACAACCGCCTATCGTACCGTCTGACCTCGGAATCCATCGTTTGGGCGCAAACATTATTCTTCTGTACTAATTCTACTATATTTTCATATCTCAGGTCTGTAACCAGCTGGAGGCTTTAACAGGAATGGCAGCTCGGTTTGGGCCCTATGGTTCTAGCAACAGCTCTGTACTGAGTGAGTGCCTTATTACTCTGTAACATCTTATTACAGTAACGCGGCCCCTAAGGGCCTTATTACCCCAGTAACATCTTATTACAGGAACCCGGCCCCTGAGTGCCTTATTACCCCTGTAACACCTTATTACAGTAACCCGGCCCCTGAGTGCCTTATTACCCCTGTAACATCTTATTACAGTAACCCGGCCCCTGAGTGCCTTATTACCCCTGTAACATCTTATTACAGTAACCCGGCCCCTGAGTGCCTTATTACCCCTGTAACATCTTATTACAGTAACCCGGCCCCTGAGTGCCTTATTACCCCGTAACCCCAGTAACTGTGAGGTTTCCGTCCCATTTCTTCGCAGGACGTGCTATGGGAGTTGCTCAACATCATGATGCTGTTACTGGGACGGCAAAACAACATGTGAGCGATGATTACGCCCGGCGTCTGTCTCAGGGGTGGGACGCCTGCCAGGTACCGGTCCCTTTATACCAAAACTTACATATAGGAAGGAGGCACCGTGTTGCTAGTCTATGTCTGC
The DNA here is from genome assembly GCA_023333645.1 of Sceloporus occidentalis. NCBI lineage: Eukaryota > Metazoa > Chordata > Lepidosauria > Squamata > Phrynosomatidae > Sceloporus > Sceloporus occidentalis. The sequence continues at coordinate 190,232 of JALMGF010000472.1, read as the reverse complement.
CTTGGGATCATAGGAGTTGTTCATCGATGCCCAGAGATAGCAGGCTATTTAAAACTAGTCTATTCTCCGGGAATTATTAATGTCTGTGTTCTTTTTATCCGCTTGTTCTGCAGGTTGTTATCAGTAATGCTCTCTCCAGTCTGACGGGGTCCAAGGAGAACTTTGTCTTCTGCAACTTACTGAATATCAGTGTGTGTCAGCTCTCCGAGACCTCGAAAACTGTGAGTAGAAGACCGACCTGCGCCGCCGTTCGTACCCGCAATGCTTCACCCCACGCCTATCGCGCAAGTGGCCATGCGCAAGAGCTACCAAGTGTCACTTGTGCCGGTGTTAGGGGGTCAGACGATGCTCCGTATACGAGACCCCATTGTTGTGCGCCCCCCCCTCTCTATCACACACGGGGTCTCTCGCATCGGTTCTTCTCGCCTGTTAATGTAACATTGTATCCTTGTCTTCAGTTTTCAGTCTACGTGTACAACCCTCTGGGACGCGGCGTCGCGTGGACTGTCCGGCTGCCTGTCAGCGGTCTCAAGTACTCGGTCCTTGGCCCATCCGGGAAGCCCCTGCCGAATGAGGTGAGCAGCAGGGCAGCTGCTTCTTTCTATTTCGTTTAAATGGATGAAAGCAATGAACGATGCGCATTCCAGCCATATTGGAAGATTTGATTCGAGTTCATACACCTTCAAACACTTTAGTAAAAATCAAGTTTTACTTTACTGAGAGGGTAGTCGATAACGGGAACTGTCTCCAAGCAGAAGTGGTAGCAGTAAATACAGCGAGGGAATTTAAACAGGCGCGCAATAGCTCTGTGGCTCCTGAATCTAAGACAAGACCAACGGCCCAATGGTTTTATCTAATGTCGAATTCTGGAGAGGGAATTATCCGTCTCCCTGTTACTTTCATCCTCTGTTTTAAGCATTTCTTTGCTTTATTAAATGTTACTTTTTCCTTACAGTGCCCTATAGCTCTCCCCAAGGAATGCACGTATGGTTGGTTTTATTAGATAAATACTATTATCAATGGATTATTTTGGGGTAAAGAACTTTAAAATTGGGGAAAAAGTACGGATTTAATGGGGTTTTTACTAAAGAGGAATCCCTAAAGGCAGGAAGGTTCTATAACAGAATGGCCCCCGGATTATCACCCCGTTAGCTAGAACTCTACCAACTTTATCTTCTAGGTGGTGCCTGTGTCTAAATTCACAAAGGATGTGCGCCGGGAGAAGGGGCGAGCCGCGCAAGAACTCATCTTCCAGACGCAGATACCCCCTGTGGGGTTCAGCAAGTTTGTTGTAAAAAAGCTATCTACGCAGGGGCTGTTCTTTAAGGAGAAGAAACGCGAGCCACGGCCCACCAGTATCCAGAACGAGGTGACACATACATGATATCACTTTACTTTACCCTGCTACCCCGTCACACCTTATTACAGTAACCCGGCCCCTGAGTGCCTTATTACCCCTATAACATCTTATTACAGTAACCCGGCCCCTGAGTGCCTTATTACCCCTGTAACATCTTATTACAGTAACCCTGCCCCTGAGTGCCTTATTACCCCTGTAACATCTTATTACAGTAACCCGGCCCCTGAGTGCCTTATTACCCCTGTAACATCTTATTACAGTAACCCGGATCCTGAGTGCCTTATTACCCCTGTCACACCTTATTACAGTAGCCCGGCCCCTGAGTGCCTTATTACCCCTGTCACACCTTATTACAGTAGCCCGGCCCCTGAGTGCCTTATTACCCCTGTAACATCTTATTACAGTAACCCGGCCCCTGAGTGCCTAATTACCCCTGATCAATATTTTCTCTCTCCATCCAGTATTACAGAGTGGATTTCAGTCCTGAAACCGGTCTAATTACTGGGATTCACAATCTGGAAAAAAAAATGTCGTTGCCATTAAAGCACAGTTTTTACTGGTAAGGATGCTGCGGGTTTGGGATCTGTTCAGATTAGACTTGACATTATTTTCCTTCTCAGATAAATACTGCTGGGTAAGGGGCTTCTTTTAACCCCTTCTTAACTGAGGGTACTTTGTACTTTTTTATAGCTATGATGCACCTTATAGGGCTTTCTGTTGATACCACTTTTAGATGTATAGTCCAACATTTAATATAAATAATATCAAAAACTGGAAAAACAAACACATTTTTGTATGATTTTGCTATGACAATTGTCACTAAATTGGCCAAAATACATTAATTTAAGTTTGAGTAATATAATTATGTAAATATTATAGTTTTGTGGCAGTTATAAGGTTAATATTGTCATACATTGTGAAAATAATGTAATAATACAGTTAGTATATAAGACACGGTTGGATGAGGTTGAGGAGAAAGAACTTGACCGGCCGCACAGACCCCTGACCTTAACCTCATCCGAAACCTTTGAGATGAACCGGAACGGAGATTGCGAGCCGGTCGTCTCGTTCAGCGGCTGACCTCACGAACGCTCCCTGGTTTTGTAATGTGATGTCATCAAAGTGCCTGTTGGTGTAATGGTTGGGTGTCCCAATACTTTTGGACTCCTTCATGTGAAATAGTTTAACCCCGCGTAGGATCGGTGACTGTGTCCTCTCTGTCCTGCAGGTATAATGCAAGCATAGGTAATGATGACAGCGGACAGGTGTCTGGAGCGTATATCTTCAGACCAAATCTCTCAGAGGCTCTGCCTTTAACAACGAAGGTCCACACTTATGCTGTTAAGGTGAGTAAGGGATTTACCAACATCCCAAATACCCTTATAACTGCCCCGTACCAATCACTGCTCTATTACACGCCCCCTACCCCTATAACTGCCCCGTACCAATCACTGCTCTATTACACGCCCCCTACCCTTATACTTGCCCCGTACCAATCAATGCTCTATTACACGCCCCCTACCCCTATAACTGCCCCGTACCAATCACTGCTCTATTACACGCCCACTACCCCTATAACTGCCCCGTACCAATCACTGCTCTATTACACGCCCCCTACCCCTATAACTGCCCCGTACTAATCACTGCTCTATTACACGCCCCCCACCCCTATAACTGCCCCGTACCAATCACTGCTCTATTACACGCCCCCTACCCTTATAACTGCCCCGTTCCAATCACTGCTCTATTACACGCCCCCTACCCCTATAACTGCCCCGTACCCATCACTGCTCTATTACACGCCCCCTACCCCTATAACTGCCCCGTACCCATCACTGCTCTATTACACCCCCCTACCCCTATAACTGCCCCGTACCAATAACAGCTCTATTACATGCCCCCTACCCTTATAACTGCCCCGTACCAATCACTGCTTTATTACATGCCCCCTACCCCTATAACTGCCCCGTACCAATCACTGCTTTATTACATGCCCCCTACCCTTATAACTGCCCCGTACCAATCACTGCTCTATTACACGCCCCCTACCCCTATAACTGAATTTAAAAAAGCAATCTTCTCTTAATGTGTTCCATCGCAAGGATTTTCCCTGAACTGCACTAAAACAGAAAATTTATAATTAACATGTGAAGTCATTTATAGCAACTAGGGCTGAAACAACTAATCGATAAAATCGATAATAATCGATAATGAAAATCGTTGTCAACGATTTTCATTATCGATTAATCTAATCGATTTTTATCGATTATAAAAAGAGGTTTTTTTCAGAGCAAATGCTCTGAAAAACTCCTCTCCTTGTATAATCCGACCTCAAACAGAGATCGGATTATAACACCAGAATCCAGATCCCCCGCAACGGTCTCTTACTTCCGTCTCTCTTCCCCCCCCCCCATACACCCCTCTGACTCCTCCCCCCTCCCATACACCCCTCTGACTCCTCCCCCCTCCCATACACTGCTCTGCCTCTCTCCCGACTCCCTGGTGCTTTGTGAACCTCCGTTACTGACAGGCACTTTCACTGCAGCTTCATAGAAGCCTCAGCGTAAGTGAAGGGCAGTAACGGAGGCTGTCTGTGCGATGCAGACCCCCACCGGCTGACAGAGAATCATCCTCTCTGTCAGCCGGTGGGGGTCTGCGTCGCACAGACAGACTCCGTTACTGCCCTTTACTTACGCTGAGGGGGGAGGAGGTAGAGTGGAGTATGGGAGGGGGAAGGAGGCAGAGTGGAGTATGGGAGGGGGAAGGAGGCAGAGTGGAGTATGGGAGGGGGGAGGAGGCAGAATGGAGTATGGGAGGAGGGAGGAGGCAGAGTGGAGTATGGGAGGGGGGAGGAGGCAAAGTGGTATATGGGAGGGGGGAGGAGGCAAAGTGGTATATGGGAGGGGGGAGGAGGCAAAGTGATGTATGGGAGGGGGAGGAGGCAGAGTGGAGTATGGGAGGGGGAGGAGGCAGAGTGGAGTATGGGAGGGGGGAGGAGGCAGAGTGGAGTATGGGAGGGGGGAGGAGGCAGAGTGGAGTATGGGAGGGGGGAGGAGGCAGAGTGGAGTATGGGAGAGGGGAGGAGCCAGAGTGGTGTATGGGAGGGGGAGGAGCCAGAGTGGTGTATGGGTGAGTTATAGTGGTGTATGGGGGGGGTATTATGAATTTCAGGGCATATAGGGGGTATAAGGCATATCGATATTAGGCATATCGGGGGGCATAAAACATATCTGGGGGTAAAAGGTATATCAGGGGGCTCAGTTGCATATCACTGGCATATACAGAGTATAACGCATATCAGGGGCACAGTGGAATCTGGCATATAAGAGGTATAAGGCATATATGGGGGCAGAGTGGCAAGCTGGGGGTCAGATGTGCATAACTGGGGGCAGTTTGGTAAATAAAAGAAAATTTAAACAAGGCTTTTTTCTCATAGTTTTTATTAAATATGAAAAATAGTTAACATATGAATTAATATTTACTAATAACTTTGTATTAAAACCTAGTTTGAGAAACACTGTGTTTGGGTTCTTGTAGCTTTTATTATTATGTCAGTAAAATAAGAAGGTGAATAGAGAGAGGCCATTGCAATAAAGAGATGAAAGTGTAAATTGTACGTTTTTTATTACATTATTTTAAATTTAAAAAAATTGCATTTTTTTATCCGATTAATCGATTAATCGAAAAAATAATCGGCCAACTAATCGATTATTAAAATAATCGTTAGTTGCAGCCCTAATAGCAACAAAAATAGACTTGTAGAAATGTAGAACTTGACAACACATAAGACTCCTTTGGCCGTCTAGTCTTATGCAGAGACTCTGCTGGGAGGCTGTTCCACTTATCTATCACTCTCCACACCAGAAAATCTGTCTGTATCCAAACTAAAGGCCAGAACCAGTGCTAATGTTCATCAGAACAATCTTTAGAGCCTGTTAGGTCATCTATAACCATGACCTCTAAACTCCATAGAACCCCAGCTGTTTACAGACTGATAGTCAGCGTTTGTTTCCTCTGCCGGCAGAACTCTCTGGTGGAAGAAGTCTATCAAAACTTCTCTTCTTGGTGCTCCCAAGTGGTCCGATTATACAAAGGCCAGCGCTTCGTGGAGCTGGAATGGACTGTTGGACCGATACCCATGGGGTGAGCTGTTCTCCGTGCGGGGCGATGTCTGCGTCTCTCCATGGCTGTTACTTATTACTGTCCTTCCAGGGATCGCTGGGGTAAGGAGGTGATCGGTCGCTTCGACTCCCAGCTGAAGACTGAAGGAGTGTTTTATACCGACGCCAACGGGAGACAGATCATGAAGAGGACGTAAGTGCATTCCTGTCTGTGTCGCCCTGCGGTGGGAGGGACAGACTCCGTGCCCCATAGCCCCTCCTGTCTGTTGCCCCGCGGTGGGAGGGACAGACTCCGTGCCCCATAGCCCCCTCCTGTCTGTGTCACCCTGCGGGGGGAGGGGCAGACTCCGTGCCCCATAGCCCCTCCTGTCTGTTGCCCCGCGGTGGGAGGGACAGACTCCGTGCCCCATAGCCCCCTCCTGTCTGTGTCACCCTGCGGGGGGAGGGACAGACTCCGTGCTCCATAGCCCCCTCCTGTCTGTGTCACCCTGCGGGGGGAGGGGCAGACTCCGTGCCCTATAGCCCCCTCCTGTCTGTCACCCTGCGGGGGGAGGGACAGACTCCGTGCTCCATAGCCCCCTCCTGTCTGTGCCGCCCCGCGGTGGGAGGGACAGACTCCGTGCCCCATAGCCCCCTCCTGTCTGTGCCGCCCCGCGGTGGGAGGGACAGACTCCGTGCCCCATAGCCCCCTCCTGTCTGTGCCGCCCCGCGGTGGGAGGGGCAGACTCCGTGCTCCATAGCCCCTCCTGTCTGTGTCGCCCAGCGGTGGGAGGGGCAGACTCCGTGCTCCATAGCCCCTCCTGTCTGTGTCGCCCAGCGGTGGGAGGGACAGACTCCGTGTCAAAAACAGTCACTTATATCATGAATAAAATGTAAATCCTTAAAATAATAGAATGTTATCTATAATATCATAACTTCAATATTCTTAAAACAAATTCTTGTTTGTTTGTTATTTTTCTCGTAGGAGAGACAGCCGGGAGACGTGGAAATTTCAGCAGACGGAACCTGTGGCTGGAAACTATTATCCGGTAAATAGCCGGATTTATATCCAGGTGAGAGACCAATTACATAACGTATACAGAAATAATACTTTTTATATGCCCAGAAATTGCAAACTGAATTTCTCAAGCGTCTGAAAGGTGGCATTTTCTCTTTTATTATAAGAACAAAAAGCGAAGTCATGAAAAAAAGTAGGGACTTCTGTAAAGTACTGCCAGGTATATCCCACCTATATTACTTATTTATTTTTTTTAACAGCATTCCATAGGTTTTAGAAGCTCATTTTACATGAACATTATGAAAACAGACATTGCAACTGCATCTGCGTGATTATTTCTCCCCATTGTTATCTTACTGATTGCTCTTGATTGGCTCAGGCAGCCTTTGTAAGAGTGGGTGGAGGGCAGTTGGTCAAGAAAGGGTTAATCGATTTTCAGTCTCTTTCTCCAGGATGAAAAAGCTCAGTTGACGGTTTTAACCGATCGATCCCAGGGAGGATCCAGTATCGGGGACGGATCTGTGGAGCTGATGGTGAGCTTACAGAGAGTGGGGCCGAGCTAGAGCTTCGGCTCGTCCTGCTATAGTTTAACTCCAAGGAGACCTTACCTTTCAATGGACAGGGGGCAGAGTTGGACCCTAAGTGGACCAATCCAGACCATCGGAAACAAAAAGTACGGGAGGTCACGTTCTAAATCTAGACGTTGGAGGCTTAGATGGAATGTAAGGAAGTTTTACTTTACTGAGAGGGTGGTAGATAAGTGGAACAGCCTCCCAGCAGATGTCAATACAGTGATTTAATACTGTTGGAAGAAGCTATCGGCATTAAAAAGGATTATTCCCGGGGTTTTTTATGATCAGGTTCACAGGCGCCTTCTGCAGGACGATGCCAGGGGTGTGGGAGAGCCGCTCTTCGAGCCCGGGGAGTACGGAGACGGGATTGTTGTACGAGGAAGACATCTGCTGTTGCTAGACTCTCCTGGCGACGCAGCAGAACAGCACAGACCGCTGGCGATGCAGGAATACCTGTCGCCCCAGATTATCCTCTCCGCCGGTGACAGCGCCCCCTACAGTCACGGCGGAGACCCCCAGACGCAGGTGAGCGTGGCTGCCGTGATCACTGTGCTGGCTGCCGATGGCGTCTGCCCATTAATGCATGAGAACACGGTGGTGTTAGATCCTATGTGACACTGCAGCAGGTCACGATCACCTAAATACAGCATGCAGGTACATTGTGTTATAGTACAGACGGGGTACACCCTAACCGAAAAACATTTCTGATAAGGAACCCAGGGGGGGGGATTTTAGATAAGGGATACACGACCTGTACCGCGTATCAAAGTGGTCGTTACTGTTTTTATTTTTATTTTTTCCTCCCCAGTTTTCAGCTCTGCGGAAGGAACTGCCCCTGAACGCTCACCTCCTGACCCTCGCTCTGCATGAGCCCACAAAAGCCCTCCTGCGCCTAGAACATCCGTTCCAGGGACGCGAGAGCGGCAATTATTCTCAGCCCATCTCCGTTAACCTGAAGGTGAGGCCTTCCCCCGAGCTCCGCCGTTCTTACCCCAGGGTTTGCCGTTATTTCTCCCCGTAACGCTGTCCGTTCTCGATTTTAGACGCTATTTTCCTCCCTGTCTTTGTCGGACTTTGAGGAGACGACGCTGGCCGCTAACCTGGAGAAAAGCAAACTGACGCGTCTGCGCTGGAGATCAGAGACAAGTAAGGAAGCGCTCCGACACGTTTATCGGAAATCAGCATTTTCATATTTTATTACCCTTCACTACCCCCTTAATCTGACGCCATCATACTCCTTAACCCCTGCACCACCGTCCACGGCTCAGATGTTTTTGCGGTTTGTATCGCTTTTAACTCGTGAAAGGGAGGTAGAGCCTCTCAAAAGCTCGTCCTTAAAATAGAATGTTTGTTAGTGCAATAAAAAAAAAAGATTATTCTATAATCGCAGGACTACTGGATTAACGCGGTTTAATCAGCCTCAGATCGGTAGGATCTCAATAGGTATAGATCAGAGACGGTAAGAGAGAGAGAAGGCAATATAAAGAAGTTTCGCTTTTATTATTAAATGACCTGCTGAGACCCTCGCCAATAAATACAGATGTTTTTCAGGGTAAGAAAAACAGTTTGGCTCTTAAATAACCCCTCTGCATGGAGTTGGTTGCACGCAGCGGTGGGCTTGTAACATTAACAGCATTTATTGTTGCGCAGGTACCCCCGTGACCTCGGACGCTTCTGCTCCTCCCCTGGATCCTTCCGACGTTACCCTGAACCCCATGGAGATCCGCACCTTCTTGGCCACCATCAAGCATAGCAAACAGCCCGCGTGGGACGCTCGGTAACAAATAATCTTTGGGGGGGGACCCCAAGCTGTCCCCCCCTCCTCGGACCATCCGTCCTGCCAGCGGTGCCGTTGAATGCTTTACCCAATGATTTGCATTAAAAACAAAAGTTATCTTAAGACCAAATAATAGAATTTTATTTCATAATGCGAGGGCAACATAAAAATCCAAGCTCAGAAAAATAATGACCCCCACTGGGGGCTTTATCAGGAGGTATACCCTACAAACGATAATAGAAATTAAATTCCCCAAAGCCTACTCCTTAGGGAGGTTATCCTCTGATAATTGAGGGTTTGACCCCCATTTCAGACAGCAAGAGTTCTTCTGGGGTGTACGGTTTATATGCCTCAGCGTGAAGCTTAGCGATTAACCCGAGAATCTCTCGGACCCCTGAAAATTCCAAACTTAATAGGGGTAGTTAAGTGGTAAAGGCTACAGCTGGAGGGCTGACCTGTACACGCTGCACGATATAACAAAAAAATAACGCGGCCTATGTGCCTTTTTAAATATACATGTTCAGTTACCGTCACACTTACACATGCCTGTACATGTTAAATCTGAACACGTGTGGCTATCACGTGTACCTTGTAAATCAGGGCATATCTACCTCCTCCCCACCCTTCGGCTTGAAATCCCATAAACACCCCTATGTTCCTCATTTGGGGTTACAGTCCCTCTACATCGATTTGGTGTTCGTTCCGTGAGATCGGCTTCTGGTCCTCGTGGGGAAAACGGATTCCGCGGCGACTTAAAAATACATTGAATAAAAAAAATAAACGCCGCGTTGATACTTAGAATAGAGAATTTATACTATTCCGGAGCTTCTTGTCCCTTTAAAACGGCACAGATGCAGCCAGACTACCCCCCCGCGACGCTACTGGGCGGCTGCTTCATCCGGTACCGGAGGACCGCCGTCCTGGGCATCCACCCTTTGCTCACACTCGCTGTGAGAGTATCTGCAGCCGTCTCCCATGTCGCAGGAACCCTTAGACGAGGACAATAGAGAATATATATATAATAGAATAAAACACCATATTTACCAATCTGCGATAGACTTCGGGTTGGTGGGGGGGGGTTTAAGGGAATAATAGGAGGGTTTAACATTCAGAGTGCGTGGGGTGGTCTAATATTACCCCAGCCGCTCCCGGGCTCACCTGTCTGAACTTCTTGCAGGGGAAGTTTTTAAGCTGGCCGTGATCAGAGCCCGCGGGCGTCTTCCTCTTGTTCTGGTGCTGCTTTCGCCTTTCCTCCAAGGATGCAGAAACATGTCCCCTACCCACGAGAGAAGAAAACCCCCAAAACACTCTATAAGAACCCCCACAGTACAACGAACAGAAAAAAAACTAAACTAATGAAACCGTAAAGATCAAGGCTTGAAATTGGTTGATTGCGTCCTCCAGTGTAACACATATAGCGCCTTAGTGTTATTCTCAGTTACATGATGTTAAGAACGGAACGAGCGAGTAGCCCATGTAATAATTACCCTGCTTTAGCTCTTGCTTTGGGGCCCCAGTTAGCCTCTGGATTTTCCTGAAATCTCTTTAAACCCATTTTTCGAGATTTTGGATTGGCGTCATGTCGCACATCGAAACACGCCTGGACGCTGTAACAGAAAGGAGCTGTGTAAATACACATATTACTGGGATCCACCCCAGAGGAGCCCCGCACCGTGTATAATGTAACAGAAAGGAGCTGTATAAATACAGATATTACTGTGATCCACCCCAGAGGGGCCGCACTGTGTATAATGTAACAGAAAGGAGCTGTATAAATACACATATTACTGGGATCCACCCCAGAGGAGCCCCGCACTGTGTATAATGTAACAGCAGGGAGCTGTATAAATACAGATATTACTGGGATCCACCCCAGAGGGGCCCCACACTGTGTATAATGTAACAGAAAGGAGCTGTATAAATACAGATATTACTGGGAGCCACACCAGAGGAGCCCCGCACTGTGTATAATGTAACAGAAAGGAGCTGTATAAATACAGATATTACTGGGATCCACCCCAGAGGAGCCCCGCACTGTGTATAATGTAACAGAAAGGCGCTGTATAAATACAGATATTACTGGGATCCACCCCAGAGGGGCCGCACTGTGTATAATGTAACAGAAAGGAGCTGTATAAATACACATATTACAGAGGGGCCACTTTGCATTTACAGACCTGGGTTCTTTGCTTAGAATATGGAAAGCTGGACTTGTTGCTGATAGTTTTTCCCTCTTCACAGGGTTCTGCTTTTCCTGTAGGGTTATAAAGTGAATATGCATTTTAATCAAATTTATACAAAATAATCTTTGATTGGAGGGGCAATCATGTGGCACTGACTAAGCTTTCAAAAAAACAGAACTTTTTGTTGTGCCTCGCCCTCTATTAATGTTTATTTTTAAGTACAGTGCATTACATCATAATCAAGAGCCTTAACAGGCCTGAGTTGATGATGTCATACACATTACAATACAGTAAAATATATTACCATGTTTTCATTAAAGCAATTACGGAAGAAAATTGCTACTTTGTCCCCCATGATTATATATTTAGCAAAGGCCTGAATAAATTATTCTTATATATATATATATATATATATATATGTTATTTTCTAAAGAGAGACTATTATGGGACTGTCTTCTTATAACCAACTATAGCAGAAAAACGGAAATTTTTACTCACCGTAAATTCCTTTTTCCTTAATACAGTGGCAGTACGATGGGTACTGTTCTTTTCTCGGGACAAGATGCATCTAAAGATAAAACAATTAAGTGCCCCGGGACCCCTCCTCCTTACCCATAAAAACCGGGGCCGAACCGGAGGTAGACAGTAAGTAACAAGACAGACACCAAATAGCTTGCCAAACATAATTTATTACATAAGGGAGGGAAACCAGTACTGCCACTGTATTAAGGAAAAAGGAATTTACAGTGAGTAAAAATTTCCGTTTTTCCCAACATACAGTGGCAGTACGATGGGATGTAGCAAGATCCCAGAAATGGGGGGGCCATATCAGGAGACCACCGCCTGGAGCACCTTACGCCCAAAATCCGCCGCAGAGGAGGAAAAGATGTCTAGCCGATAATGGTGCACGAAAGTGGAAAATGAGGACCAGGTAGCAGCCGTACAAATGTCCTCAGGAGAAGCTGCAGCTTTTTCAGCCCAGGAGGCCGCCATAGCCCGAGTGGAATGTGCCCTGATGGGCCATTGTAGAGTGAGACCACTAGAGTGGTAAGCCATGCGGATGGCGTCCACCAGCCAACGAGAAATGGAAGCTTTGGAAACTCCCGTCCCGGCCGACCGCCCAAAAAATTTGATAAAGAGCTGGTCTGAAGAACGGATGGAGGAGGTACGAGCAATATAAATTTCCAAAGCCCTCTTGACACCTAACGTGTGCCAAATCAATTCATCAGGAGAAGAAGGACACGGAAAAAAAGTAGGAAGAACCAAGGGCTGACTAAGACTGGACCGGGAAATGACCTTAGGGAGAAAAGAAGGTTTAACATGGAAAACAACTTTATCGTCATGAAAAATCGTGAACGCCGGAGAGGACGACAGCGCCTGGATTTCCCCAACTCTCCTAGCCGAGGAAACTTCATGGAAACCTCCTCCAGAGGTTCAAAAGGAGCTGAACACAAGGCTCGAAGCACAATGGCAAGATCCCATGATGGAAACAAGGACCTCCTAGGAGGACGGCGAATAGTAGCGGCCTTGAAAAAACGTCTAATAAGTACGTGAGAGGCCAGATCTAAAAGAAAAAAACGACTAAGGGCCGAGATCTGCCCTTTAAGGCCCAAAGTCAGACCTTCCCGTAAGAAACAAATGACGGAATTGATGGCAGGAGGAAAAATGGGAAGGTGCCTAGCGGTGCACCATCGGAGGAACTTGGTCCATACCCGAAAATAAATTTTGGACGTTGAACTCCTGACTGAAGTCAACAAAAAGTCTGCGACGTCTTCGTTCAAACCCCGGTCACTCAAGATCAGCCTTGCAACAGCCAGGCTGTCAAACGGAACATCTTGAGAAGTTCCGGACGAAGGTCGATGTTCTCGAGAAGATGTGGAGAAATAGGAAGCTCCCAAAAGGTGACGGTCAACTGCCGGAGGAGGACAAACCAACCCCTGTTGGGCCAGTATGGAAGGATGGCCAAGACCCTGGCCTTGTTGTTTCGGATTTTCAGCAGAACGCGAGGAATCAATGCCACTGGCGGGAAGATGTAGGCCAACCGGAAATTCCACACCATGGAAAGACCGTCCAAAAATCGAGGAAGATCCCATCGGTTGAGGGACGCAAACACCGGGACCTTGCGGTTCTTGCGAGTCGCCATCAAATCCACTTCCGGAAGACCGAAGAGTGACACCAGAGCGGAGAAGGTTTGCGGGGTCAAAGACCATTCTGTCTGTGACCATTTCGCTCTGCTTAAATCGTCCGCGATTAAATTGTAGCGGCCTCTGATATGGGTTGCTGAAATATCCGTCAAATGAAGTTGGGACCACTCCATAATAACTGCGCACAGAATCTGAAGACTCCGGATCCGCGTGCCGCCCTGCTTGTTGAGATATGCGACGGCCGCTGCGTTGTCTGATTGGATCTTGACAGCTTGACCCTCTATCAATGACCTGAAGGCCAGGAGAGCCAGAAGAATTGCTTTTAGCTCTAGGAAATTGGACGAGCGGACAGCATCTACTGGAGCCCAATCTCCCCTTCGAAAAAGGGAGCCCAAATGGGCTCCCCATCCTCGGCCGGAGGCATCCGTGGTGATAATTATCCAACTTCTGGGACGGAAAGAGAGTCCTCTGGCGAGATGGGACGACTGCTTCCACCAATTCAACTGGGAGAGAACCTGGCCACTTATAGCGAAGGACGTTTCCAGATCTTCTTCTTGCCTGGACCAGTTCGAGAGGATCTGCCATTGCAAGGGACGAAGCTGACACCTTGCCCAAGGAACCGCCGGGATGGCAGCGGTGAGAAGACCCAGAATGCTCATAGCCTTCCTGACCGAGCAAATTGGATTTCTTTGCAGCGACGAGATCTCTTGTTTTATCTTTTTTTTTTTTTTTTTTTTTTTTTTTTTAGGAGGGAAGAGGATAGGAGAGAGCCAAGATAAAGAAAATATCTTACCCTAACCTCCTCTGAACCGTGTGGGGGGGCTGGTGACACGGCTGCACTGTACTGACGAAAGCTCCAGCAGTCAGACAGGCAAAGCGCTTAAATGCAATTTTTAAAATTGCCGCCCTCCGGAAGATCCGATTCGCGCATGCTCAGTAGCGCGATCGGATCTTCAGTGGAACGCAACGCCACCCGGGCGTGCGTTCCACCAGACTGCGCATGCTCCCACTTCCTTGCTCAGAAAAGGAAGAACACCATTACATCCTCCGTAACGAGGACCGCTACGGAGGGAAGCCTCTCTCTGCTCACCACCCGGGGAGCAATCGGAGGCAACGAAGACCCCCAGGCAGCAACCCGTGCGCCTCACCAGCTGACGAGATGCCGAACTCCTGTCTGGACCGACGATACACCCTGTCCGTCCCTGAAAGGGACAAGAAAAGAACTGTCTACCTCCGGTTCGGCCCCGGTTTTTATGGGTAAGGAGGAGGGGTCCCGGGGCACTTAATTGTTTGTTTATCTTTAGATGCATCTTGTCCCGAGAAAAGAACAGTACCCATCGTACTGCCACTGTATGTTGGGAAAATATATTCAGCTTTTTTTCTGTGACATTAGTAAAAAAATTTTTGCAGTTCTTTCAGCAACATTAAAACAATTGTTTGAAATAAATGGGACAATCTCAATACGTCTCCCCGAACCTGCCACATAACGACTCTACTCACCCAGCACCTCATTATATCCCAGACCACCGATGGCGGGGCATCTGTTTTCACCGCGTTCTTACAAGCGTGAGACAGGGAGACCCTGTAACCTGCATGCAGCAGAGCAGAGCTAAAACAAGAGAAAAGAACGGTCACATATAAATACGGCCAAGATATTACGCACAGATACAAGCCGTGTTACATGTGTGAAGAGTCACAAAACAACTCATTTATCTAACTATACATTATACAGGGCTTGGTTGCTCCTGCAGCAGAAGCGCACTATGGGTGATCTTCATAATGTAAAGTCAGAAAGCTGAAAGCACAACTCTCCTGCGAACTCACCTTTTAGAGAATAAACCCCCAACACCAAGAAGACCCCAACAAACAGCAACTAGATTTATATTTATAATCCAACTCACCGGAACTGCAGCAGCGAAGGGGTGCTACAGCGAACCACACTGCTTATGTTATCCAAGGTGTAGTATAACGGGACATCTCTCAGCTCCTGCGAAACACATAAGAGTTCTTATCACCGCTATCTATATCACCCTGCGGGGGGAGGGGCAGACTCCGTGCGCCATAGCCCCCTCCTGTCTGTCACCCTGCGGGGGGAGGGACAGACTCCGTGCCCATAGCCCCTCCTGTCTGTGTCACCCTGCGGTGGGAGGGACAGACTCCATCCCCCATAGCCCCCCCCTGTCTGTCACCCTGCGGGGGGAGGGACAGACTCCGTGCGCCATAGCCCCCTCCTGTCTGTGTCACCCTGCGGGGGGAGGGACAGACTCCGTGCGCCATAGCCCCCTCCTGTCTGTGTCACCCTGCGGTGGGAGGGACAGACTCCGTGCGCCATAGCCCCCTCCTGTCTGTGTCACCCTGCGGTGGGAGGGACAGACTCCATCCCCCATAGCCCCCTCCTGTCTGTCACCCTGCGGGGGGAGGGACAGACTCCGTGCCCCATAGCCCCCTCCTGTCTGTCACCCTGCGGGGGGGAGGGACAGACTCCGTGCCCCATAGCACCACAGCCTGTCTGCATTGGGGCTGCGGTGCTTCTCTCTCACCTCTGTCGCCATGCTCAGCATTCCCTGAATTCTCTCCGAAGTCTTGAATCTCTTTGGATTTCGTTCTACAGCTGAAATAACTCGCTGCACGAAGTCTGTGTCATGGAGCGGCTCTGCCCAGAGAGGTCCCCCAATCTGAAAAAGCAGACACCAGAAGTTGATAACGATTAACGAAGCCTGTAAACCGGTAATGAGCCTAATTTATCTGTTTATGTAGATGGGTATAATGAGAACATTCTTACGTACAAACGGAAATCCATATTAATTTTTATTATTATTTTCACCTGTATACACAATAAATGCATAGAGTAGTGAACTCTAAAATATACTAAAAACATCGGCTTTAATTACCTGATGCCTCTGTTGGCAGAACTCGCAGCTCATCCCCACCGGAGGGCCGGTTCCGGCAGAGAACTTCATGCTGGAAATGGGTTGGAAGAAATACAAGCGGCTTTAGGACTGATCTGTAACCACATTTCAAGACTTGTCTGATACATGAAAAATAGTGTGTGTGTGTGTGTGTGTGTGTGTGTTAAAATGGATATACATTGTGCTTCTGTAAAACAAGTACCAGACTATTATTCACATTTCCCCCCCCCCACCCCCGAAAACAAGCAACAAAATACAGAAAGCAGAAAATGCAGGATCACGTAACATATCACACGCGTGACACTCACTTGTTTCCGTGGCTGACTGCCTTCCCCAGTCGCTGCAGATGGTACGTGCCGCATCCCACACAGTTATACACCATGGCTTGTTTACTACAGAGATAGGAGGGGAGACGATTCACAATAATAAAAGAATATATAGGAACAGACTTTGCCGGCAGATCAGACCCATTCGGCCGTCTAGCCTGCTTGTTTGTTCCTGTTGTAAAAACACACGATAGCTTTATGGCTATTCCACGCATGTTTAAATTCCCTCGTCGTATATACCAGTATCATATAAAATCTAATATATATATATATATATATATATATATATATATATATATATATATATATATATATATATATATACACACACACACACACACATATAATAATATACATACATATAATAATATAATATACATACATACATATATATATATATATATACACACACACACATTATATATATTCCACTTTAAATAATGGCACCCAAGGAATATTCACAGGGTTATGATGTTGTTTGTGACGTCAGGAGGAGGCATTTGCAGACATTTACAAGAAATAAAAAATATATAAATAACAAAGATTCCAATTATTTTTTGCTTCAGCATTAAAACAACTCTGATCTACCTTTAATATAAACAGGATAAGAAGCCTTCACTTGGCTTGTCATTTAATAGACTTTTTTTTTTATTTTTTTTTAACTGTTTAATTAAAATTATCTTAAATATTACTATAGGTGAAAAACCTCTTTACGAACGCATTATGTTAGGGACACTCCAGCCTCTATTAAATGAAGAAAACGTCATTATTCTATCTACATTTAGGTTTACGGTCGGTCCACCTGGCAGAAAGCTTGACGGTCGCTTGCCCCGTGAAAACGCGCACAAAGACGCGGATGTAGAAGTCGGCAGAGACGCTGAGTAGCGGGACGATGTATCGCTGGTAGCAATTAGAGCGGAGATCCAAGCTGTGCAGGAGGATGCGGAGCGCCTGAGAGAAACAATAAATTGGTGAAGGAAAGAAATATACATTCAGCTTAGAATCCGCCGAGGTCAACGCCAATTGTGCGGACGGTCGCTGAGGTCACCCAAGGCATTAATGAAGAAAATGTCATCAACTCTGTACAAATATTGGAGTTTTCCGTGCCGACTTTCACCAAAGTTGCCGGGAGTTCTAGCAGACTAATTGCAGACCATAATAAGAATGTGTTAAAAAGATCTTTTCTAGGGATAAGAAAACCCTGTAGCCCCCCCAGGTTCTTCCCGTGTGCCTTATGTAGTAAATATAAAATACACGCTTTTCTACAGGGCTATCCACCAGTGGAGAAAAGTCTCAAGCAAAACAAACGCTAACGTCTTATTTCCTTAAGAAACATACTACATTACCAGCAACACAAAAACAATTGCAGTTACCAATATAAAGTACGCTAACATGCCCTCTAAATCACATTCATATTCGCTTTTTTTTTTTTTTTTTAATATAAAATGTAAAGAAATTACAGAAATATTGCAGCGCAAACCACCGGTTATTCTCAGCTTCTGAAAATCAGGAGGAGGAAGATCCTTTCAATGGGATCTGTTTAGTCTTAAAGAGAGTTATAGCTGTGGGAAAGTTTTCGTGAAATGGACCTTTCCATGCTACGGGACTACAACTCCCAGAAGCCCCCCCACAGACACTGTGTTTCGGTTGGCATTGGTTCTTAAGGTTGTAGCCGAGCAGCGGGAATATGGCTACCCGATGGCGTAAAGTAAAGGGCTTATTCCGTCTCGGTACCCCGCCGCGGGAGTAGTATCGATAACTCAGATAAGAGAGCTGTGTGCGTCGCATACAAGGGTGGGGTGAGGCTGCACAGCATCCCACAGACCGTAGAGTCTCACCATTTCATGACAGAATCTGGACTTTAGAGACATGGCTCCGTATTTGCTGTAACAGGTCTCTCCGCTGTTTCCGGCCATCACCGCCATGTCCGTGCAAGTAACACAGAGCAGACCTGGAAAGAAAAAAGGTGGGGGAAGGGCTCAGCAAATAACCCAGATCGGAGGCCACGGGCAGCGCAGAGAGGAGCAAAATGGCAGACGGGTTCAGAGCCTTGCAAGGCTAGAGAAGCTTGTAGAGCGGAATAGGGAGAAGGGGAATGGTTTAAACGTTGGAATGGAGTCACACATAACATGATCGTAAGGAAAGAAACAAAAGCAATGTCCTAAGGGTAGAATTGAAAGAAAAAGAAAAAGGCTGCCAATGATAACGGAGAGCAGCTGGTAAGAATGCAAATGGTTCCCACCAAAAAGCGCATTTACCTCCATCGCTTATGCTCTGCACGGCAGCATCGAGGAACATGGATGGGCTTCCATAGGGATCCAGATCTATAACATCAAAGCGGTCACGCGAGTCCCTCTTGGCACACATCAGTAACCTATCAAGGCGATGATCGATGGTTAGCACTGGTTAAAGACAACCAAGAAGCGAGCCGTGCTGAACGCATAGCCCAGATCCACCTAAACTCAATGAGAGATCTAAAAGACCAAATACATTCGATGGGGTTCCAGGACTTACGAAACTCACAACACGTTAAAAGCGGTTTTAAACTGGTCAGTTTCTACAATCTAATTCTTCCAGACCAAAATAGTCAGAAAGTCATACCTCTTCAATCCTTTTACATCTACTATAACAGGGGCGTCCAACCTGCGGCCCTCCAGCTGCTGCAGGACTACATCTCCCATCCTCCTCAACCAGCCCCTTAGCTGAAAGAGCATTATGGGAGATGTAGTCCTGCAGCAGCTGGAGGGCCGCAGGTTGGACGCCCATGTACTATAAGGTTAAAGGCGTTATATAATAGTTTTCAACTAGAAAACATGGATACCTGCAGACCTTGAGGACTGAGGTTGGACACATCTGCTTAACATTCTCTGCCGTCCATTTAGACTCCTGTGTCCTCCAAAGCATCTGAGCAGGACATACATGTTCCGGGGCCTATCCTAAGAGTTCATTCTATACGCTTAAGGAAGGTGATCTCACCTGGCATCATTAAAGCTGGCAGTAACCAAGTTTCCAACATCATTAAATTCTATGTTTCTTTTAATAAGTTCAACGGCACTTGATGAGAAGTCATTGGCAACAACACTCTGCAGCCCAGGAACTTCACGGGCAAAGCGGATCGAGCGCAGACCAGAGGCGGCCAGGCCCTCCAAAACGCGCAGACCATCCTGCGAAGGAAACGGATGCAGTGAGCACAAGTAACAGGCATTTTGGGGTAACCTTAGCTCAGTCCATATAAAACACAATTCTGACAGACGAGGGGTCAGAAGGAGAGAATGGTGTTAAGGAAACAAAAGTGTGGGGAAACTGATGTGTATGTGATGGAAACATCAAGGAAAAACAAACATTGGTTCTCCCTTTTCATCCATGAATCAGTCCACCGGCTAATATATGCTAATTTATAATCAGTTATCAAAAAACCCGAACCGACAGCATGGTCTGGGTAGCCAACATCATGCAGCTGCGTTCCCCATCTTGCTTCACTTTAAGCAAAGCCGACATATTGCGATAGTTCCCTTCGATCATCTAGGATGTGCAACGGATTATTGGGAACTTACAGGGCAGGGCTCCCCAACATGCGCAACTGGACGAGTGGCAGGGGTGGGATCGACCTCTGGAACGGGACTTGGCGTCTCCTCCCCAGCATCAGATAAATTCACCACCACTTTCTGCTCCTTTCTCTCGCCAGGAACCTCAACTGCAGGGGAAAAAAACACCACGATCACAAACAGGTGGAAAGGATCCAGTACACGTACAAAGAGAGCATGATCTCAAAGAGAGAGCGAGCAGAGAGAGAGAGAGCGCGAGCGAGCAGAGAGAGAGAGAGCGCGAGCGAGCAGAGAGAGA
>JALMGF010000472.1:0-165000 GCA_023333645.1 Sceloporus occidentalis | reverse complement strand
AGCGCGAGCGCAGAGAGAGAGAGAGCGCTGAGCGCAGAGGAGAGAGAGAGCGCGAGCGCAGAGAGAGAGAGCGCGAGCGCAGAGAGAGAGAGCGCGAGCGCCAGAGAGAGAGAGAGCGCGAGCGCAGAGAGAGAGAGAGCGCGAGCGCAGAGAGAGAGAGAGCGCGAGCGCAGAGAGAGAGAGAGCGCGAGCGCAGAGAGAGAGAGAGCGCGAGCGCAGAGAGAGAGAGAGCGCGAGCGCAGAGAGAGAGAGAGAGCGAGCGCAGAGAGAGAGAGAGCGCGAGCGCAGAGAGAGAGAGAGCGCGAGCGCAGAGAGAGAGAGCGCGAGCGCAGAGAGAGAGAGAGCGCGAGCGCAGAGAGAGAGAGAGCGCGAGCGCAGAGAGAGAGAGAGGCGCGAGCGCAGAGAGAGAGAGAGCGCGAGCGCAGAGAGAGAGAGAGCGCGAGCGCAGAGAGAGAGAGAGCGCGAGCGCAGAGAGAGAGAGAGCGCGAGCGCAGAGAGAGAGAGAGCGCGAGCGCAGAGAGAGAGAGAGCGCGAGCGCAGAGAGAGAGAGAGCGCGAGCGCAGAGAGAGAGAGAGCGCGAGCGCAGAGAGAGAGAGAGCGCGAGCGCAGAGAGAGAGAGAGCGCGAGCGCAGAGAGAGAGAGAGCGCGAGCGCAGAGAGAGAGAGAGAGCGCGAGCGCAGAGAGAGAGAGAGCGCGAGCGCAGAGAGAGAGAGAGCGCGAGCGCAGAGAGAGAGAGAGCGCGAGCGCAGAGAGAGAGAGAGCGCGAGCGCAGAGAGAGCGCGAGCGCAGAGAGAGAGAGAGCGCGAGCGCAGAGAGAGAGAGAGCGCGAGCGCAGAGAGAGAGAGAGCGCGAGCGCAGAGAGAGAGAGAGCGCGAGCGCAGAGAGAGAGAGAGCGCGAGCGCAGAGAGAGAGAGAGCGCGAGCGCAGAGAGAGAGAGAGCGCGAGCGCAGAGAGAGAGAGAGAGCGCGAGCGCAGAGAGAGAGAGAGAGCGCGAGCGCAGAGAGAGAGAGAGAGCGCGAGCGCAGAGAGAGAGAGAGAGAGAGCGCGAGCGCAGAGAGAGAGAGAGAGCGCGAGCGCAGAGAGAGAGAGAGAGCGCGAGCGCAGAGAGAGAGAGAGAGAGCGCGAGCGCGAGAGAGAGCGCGAGCGCAGAGAGAGAGAGAGAGCGCGAGCGCAGAGAGAGAGAGAGAGCGCGAGCGCAGAGAGAGAGAGAGAGAGCGCGAGCGCAGAGAGAGAGAGAGAGCGCGAGCGCAGAGAGAGAGAGAGCGCGAGCGCAGAGAGAGAGAGAGAGCGCGAGCGCAGAGAGAGAGAGAGAGCGCGAGCGCAGAGAGAGAGAGAGAGCGCGAGCGCAGAGAGAGAGAGAGAGCGCTGAGCGCAGAGAGAGAGATGAGAGCGCGAGCGCAGAGAGAGAGAGCAGAAAAAGCGAGAAGAAAAGAGAGATGAAAGAGAGAGAAAAGGAAAAGTACAGCAATCTATTCATTATAATATAGATGGAGTATAGTAAATCCTGAACCCTGTAGCATTAACGTGAAATGTTGGTATTTCGGGTAAAATCAAATGTACGACAAGCGTTTAAAATCCTAAAAATACAAAATTAAGAATCATTTCAGGCTTAAAGTAATCTTTATGCACAAGTGCACTACTTTAACTCTTAAGATCCAAATGTATCTCTAGATTGTAAGCTCCTGTGAGCAGGGTCCTCCTCACTTCTTGTTCCTGTAGGCCATCTTGTTATGTTGTATACGAATTGTTTTGTCCTGTCTACCCTTTGTACAGCACTGCAGAACATGGCGGTGCTATTATAATAATAATTTTGGGCAGATAATGCTGGAAGAGAGGAGTATTACTCACTGTCAATGCCTTTTTGTTGAAGCTGCATGCGAGCAAATTCAGTGACCACAGCACAACTGTAAGGGAGAACATGTATAAATGATACAGAATACAAACGCACGGCTTATCCTGCACCCTCTGTTCAGTACTTTACATACTGGAGTGTAAGCTCTGCGGAACAGGATTGGCTATCCTAGTTAATTATCTCTTTGTTTTTCCATGTGTCGCATTATAACTCTATAATAATGGAAGTTTCTATCCCTGCATGGTTGGTGTATACTTGTGTTAGATTGCAAGCTGTGGTTCACACTGTATACGCCTGTGTATATTATTAGAGCGTAAGCTCTTCTGACATACTCACGTCAGGTCTCTGTTAAACTCCTGCACAGGGTTATAGAATACTTGGTTTGCACTGGGGGTAAATGACTTTGGCTTTTCCCTCGGTGATAATCGTCTCTCCGGGACCCTCTGTCACAGCAGACCCCTCCATGTTTTTGGTACCGAATCCCCTTCCAATGAGTTGCTGTTTCGGTTTGAAAAGAAGGGCAGCAAAAGGGCAGATCCTACAAACAGCTGCTCGCATCGGGTGTATAGTTATGGAGAAATAAACCTGAAAGAGAAAAATAAATGAGTGCTGTGATAACTTAACATTAATCCTGAGACTATCAGCTGCTACAATAACCAATGCGCCCCAGTAAATAATACTCTTATCGCCCATGTGACCCGTACACCAACATCAT
This sequence comes from Sceloporus occidentalis, assembly GCA_023333645.1. Lineage (NCBI taxonomy): Eukaryota > Metazoa > Chordata > Lepidosauria > Squamata > Phrynosomatidae > Sceloporus > Sceloporus occidentalis. The sequence continues at coordinate 162,433 of JALMGF010000472.1, read as the reverse complement.
GCATTCCCCAATACTTAATATACTCCCGCCCATTATCTTTATTCAGGCATCTCGTAATACTCTTACATTCAGTTCACAAACTGATACTCCTGCCATCCACGTCTTACCCCGGCATGCTCACTAGGGCGCCGCCATCTTGACACACAAGCTGCAGCTGGTCACGTGCTCGAAACAAGCGAATCACAAGGCGACGGACGGGAGCCCCGGCGGCTCAAATCTAGTCAGTCGCGTCATTCGCTTCTATTTCATTACTACGGCATGCCTGTAGAGGGAGAAAGCGCTCCTGAATTAACATATATCTACCAAATTAATTCAGATAACAATTTTGTCAGTGTATAATTGTCTAGTTATATATACATATATATAATTTTATAATATATATAATTTTTTTTTGTTTTTACACTTTTATAACATTTGATCCCAATTGAAATGTATAGAGTTAACTGCTGCATACAATGTTACTTTCTGTGAGGTTTGTATAATTCATACAGACTTGTGTAGATGCAGCAGGATTCTTCTTGGCGTCATTCGCTGTTTGTCGAATATTATGCTGAATAAAAATGAAAGTTAACAAAAACTGTTATGACATTAAAGCCAACATTGCTCTTTGTGCTTGTAATTATACATTATTACCATATATATATATATATATACGCACGGTATGGCGCCAACAATTTCCATAGCGCTTCTTACACTGAACTAGAACTGAGGGACTAAGACCACCCGCTGCATCAGGGAAAGAGGGTCCCGCTTGAGGCTTGCAATGGAGAGCTGTGCTAGGAACCATTGGCCGATTGTCATGATGTCTCGTGATCAATCACTGTAATCCTTTTGCGTAATAATGTGCGTCCGCTCCTTGAAAGCCTCCCTGCTCCCCAATGTGTCCGGTTCCTTCTTCCCGATGTCTGAAGGAAGAGTCAGCGCATGTCACCACACACCGGAATGGCGGTGATACGGGCTACCTATAGGCCAGTGCCGGCTAGCAGCGCTGTAAAAGCTAATGTTCTTATTTGGTATATATATATATATATGGTCGTCCGATACCTGTGGGTCCTGTGCTACATACATGGTGAAAGTGACCTCTCGGGCATTCTGGACCCGGATAAGGTCTCCCCGGCTTTATTCTTCGTGGAAATGCTCCAGAAGAGAGGAACTGGAGGGGTCCGAGTATGTGGCCAACCACAGGGCATACCCGGGAACTGTCCGAGACGGGGGATCGTCGTTGCGGCGCGACCCCCCACTTCCCCTCCAACCATTGCATGTATCCCGTCAGCGGCACATCCCACCCAAATCCCGCAAGGGTGGGCTCTGGGTAGCCAGAAAGTTCCCATGTATGTTTAACGAACAGGGTCTTGAGGCACGTATATGTCAGACAGACTGCAGAGGGAAGCATTAGGGGAAAGAGCTCCTTGCGGGGATCCGGGGCCGTCAGCCCCTAACACTGTATGGGGGCATAAATGGGTAAGCCAGCAGATGCTCAAAGTAGTCAGTCTGTGGGAGGATAGCGATCCTATTGAAATCAATGCACATGCGCCTGGGGGGTCCGCAGCTTTCCCCGAGCCGGGACTTACCGGAGGTGAATATATAACGTGGAGATCTCCCTGCAAACCATTAATCGGGTGAGGTGGGAGGTCAGGGGCAAATGCAACTCAACAATACAAAGATTTCAAGGGGCCGCGCAGCTATCATTTGTGTTAAACTGCATAAGATGGCGGAAAAATGCCCTTTTTAAACCCGTCCTGTTCAGAAGCTCTAAGATGCACCCCCCCCCCCGGATTTTCCCAGGAATAGACAGATTTTAAAAAAGAGAAAATTTAAATATTTTAATAACGTAACACGGCTTTAGAAACATAATTCCAGTACTTTTGATATCTGGACCCTTCTCAGACATTATTATTTATCTCCTTAATATAAAATGGTATATTTTTCTCCTTGAGTGTAACCCCCAGCCCTGTATACAATAATAACCCCCCAGCGCTATATACAGTAATAACCCCCCCTAGCGCTATATACAGTAATAACCCCCCAGCGCTGTATACAGTAATAACCCCCCTAGTGCTGGTATACAGTAATAACCCCCTAGCGCTGTATACAGTAATAACCCCCCTAGCGCTATATACAGTAAAATAACCCCCCCAGCGCTGTATACAGTGATAACCCCCCTAGCGCTATATACAGTAATATAACCCCCCCAGCGCTGTATACAGTAATAACCTCGCCGTTGTTAGAAACCTCATTTTGTTCCAATAATCTCCCTTTATCTGTAGGCCACCATTTTTTGTCAGTCATGTGATATTTTGAGTCGATGCTTTATGGCAATGCTAATGAAGTGTACATGGATGGGTGATCAAGACCGAGTCATTTTAATAATTACCACAGGAAGCATGATATGGGGGTAGTGTGTTGTGTGTGTTTAGTAGATGAGATAACAGAGCGAGAACTCATGTGGCTGAATACAAATGGCTGATAAACAGCTGCCTGAAAACACTATATTATGCAAAAACTATAACCTAATATTTTTGAAAATAGATGTTGGTGGAAGGTCAACTTTAATCAAATACATTTTTCTTCACGTGCGAGAAACGTAAGAATGGTCCCAGGACGTCAAGCACATACCGTACTTCATGATGGCTTTTGACGATCCGTAGTGGCAAATCTCATACGTTTTACCATATATGCAAGTTAAAGGGGAAAGCCTTACACTTATAGCTACATAGGAAGGTACCCTCTGTAGTCAGCGACTGATAACACCGGCAGCTTTAAAGTGACAGTTTGATCCCTGAGACCAGTCCGTGGAGTGGGACGCCTGCTATGGCCGTTACTACCATGATAGCCACTGCAGTAAATAAAGTAAAAGCGCCACCATGCAGCAAGATTATCTATTGTGAGACCAGCATGCAGGAAAATGCTTCTTCTCTGCTGACATGCAGCTATCATTAACAGTGACATCACAGGCTCCAGCCTCCTGTGAAAAAAATAAAAAGCACATGAATTTATAGATATTTGTGTCTTTAATTTAAAAATATGGCTGAGGAACACAATTCCCATCACTTCCAGCCACAAATCCCCCCCCCCCCCCCAGATACGGATTGACGATCAGCGCAGCAATGGATTGCAGACCTGGATCTCGCGGAGGGCTTCCTCGGCTTGAGCTCCATCAGCGTCCCACCTAACCAGGCTGTCCAAACGCTCTGTACCCAGTGATAGGGGTTGGTGGGACACATCGGTTGGTATGGACATAGTTGCCTAGGTATATAGTGCAAACGATGTCACCTACATCAGACAAAACTAAGCAAAACTACAAAAATTGGTCCGTGTGCCTGGCACTGAAAGAGTTAAGGTCTAGCACATGCTAAGGAGCACACAAGTGAAGCCCTTCCCGTGTTTTAACCCTGGCTTGCTGAAAATCCATGGCGATGCATTTTTAACCGCATGTGTCCCGCAACGCTGTGATGATCTTGTTGCATGCAGTATATGAATTATATTACGTTAGGGCAAGGGGTAAGAGACGCAATCTAAAGATCCACTTATTCTACTATATGAAATATTTTTTTTCTTATCCCAGCAAGGCCCTTGAGGGGACACCGTCTAGATCGTCTTAGCTCTTGTTTTAGGGGGTACGGTTATAGGTGAATCTAGGGAAGGGGCTTTACCAAAGATTTGCCTTTATATTACCCAATGACAGCTTTTAACGGAAATGTGTAGAGCGGTGAGAAGAATAAGGGATTGTATTTGTACAATACTGAGACTTTTCGGGCTGTATAGCCCTGTCATACACAGCAAACGTTACGAGCTCCTAGACCAGGGGTTCTCAAACTGTGGCCCTCCAGCTGCTGCAGGACTACATCTCCCATAATGCTCCTTCAGCTAAGGGGCTGGCGGAGGAGTATGGGAGATGTAGTCCTGCAGCAGCTGGAGGGCCGCAGTTTGAGAACCCCTGTCCTAGACCGTATCTCCCAAGGGTCCCGTATTGCACAGTACAGTCCCGGGAAGGAACACGTAGAGTGAGGGTGTGTGCACATGTATGTATGATATATATACATATACACATATTAATGTAATTGAGCAGACATTTAACATATTCTTGCTATTGCATATAACTATTCCATGCATAGTTTTAAGTTACATTGATATTGCCACGTTTTAATGTTATCTGGTATAAGTGAAATTAAGATATGTACAGGACTGTTTCTTTTTGTATAAAAACACCTATATATAAATAAAAGATGATGATGATGATGATGATGATGATGATAATAATGCTACATACTGCAGACAGCACATTCCCACTTCCTGTCTGCATCTCCGTCTCTGACATCCCAGACTTCCAAATGTGGTGTCTGACTCTGTCGTGCGATAATCCACTGCTGCTGCCTTTGTTTGGTTTTCCCGCACCCCTCCTCCTCCGTGTTTCCTTTCTGTCTATTCTTGGAAGCTCGATGCTCTATTCGTCTCTCCTGGGTGTCTGCTCCATCACTCTGCAATGTATTGCCTCCCCTGTCTATCTCTCCCGTCGTCTGTTCTATTATTCGACTTTCTATTAACACCCCTTAGACTGTAGTCTGCTCGGTTTCTCGATAATCGATTCTCGCCTCAACGGCCCGGCTCTTGATTTTGTCGCTCTGATGCATTTCCCCGGATTGCTTGTCTGCTCTCTTTCTCGGCGTTCGTTCGCTCTCCCCTGTGTATCTCCTCCATAGTCTGGAATCGGTACTATCGGCGATCTAGTGGATCCCCCTGTGAATCTTCGTTGGTTCGGTCCGTCTGGCTTGTCCGTCTCCTGCAGTTACCGGCTCGGTACGCTCCATACTTTTAACGTTTCCCATTGTCTTTGACTCTAGCCATCCGCCGTTCATCCGAGTCTTTGCCCTGCTCACATTAATCCTTAACATCACTTCTGTGGCCCAACACCAGAAACCTCGTTTGTGTTATCGCTATAACGTAGCGCAGATAGTGCGCTATTCCGTCACATACTGACTTCCATCTCTAATTTAGACTAATTTACACATTTTATCTACGCTCTGGATAGGCGCTCTATTCATCTCGCCTCTCAATTATCCCCTCTCCCCCACAGCTTGTCTGCCGCTCTCGGCGATCTATTGATTGTGTCTGGACCCATAGTCTGGCTCAGTTTACTCGGCGCTTGTTCCATCTTCCCTGGGCTTCGAGTTATCGGGGTTGGCTACCTTTCCCCTTCCTGGCGATGAATGGCCGCTGAGACCCGAGCAGCGGAAACGGCGACCGGGGGGAGCGGACCGCGGTGTGAGTAGGAGGACCGACCACCGGGTAGGTTCACTCTCCATGTTGCAACAGGCTCCATCATGTGGTTCCCCTAATATAAAGCCTCAGTCGCCATCTTTATTTATCCCATACTCGGCCCCTCCATCTATTAAACGGCTAACAATCCAAAGCAGCCATGCTGGGGTCGTATGGGGTATCTGAAGATGGAGTACATATAGGTTTCCTGCTTACTTCTCTATACCTCATGCTTTACAGCAAATTGTGTCATTTCTATACTATTAAAGCTATATATATATGTATATTATATATATATTATACATAATGTCTGTGTTAGTGATCCTATGTCACAAACACTATCGGTATATATCAGTTATTTCACTGTGAATTGCTATAATGTATATAATGTATATCTTTAAACCCCCCCCCAAAAAAAAATATCCAGCTAGGCCATCATTCTCATGCATGTTATCTGTTTGCTCACCTCCCCCTGTGTATACAAGAAGCTCTGCCTGCACTCACCTCCCCCCAGAAACCACCCTATGCAGGCAGCGACCACCATTTTAACCCTTTGTTTAAATAAACTAATTCTATATACACCGCCCCAGTTAAAATGTTAGACTTTTAACTTCGGTAACGGTCATGCAAGGGTTATGTTGTAGGCCTGCGATCGTACCTCGCGACGTTCTTCCTTTGCGTATACGTTTTGTAATATTGTCTTATAAATTTGTTATTAATCTGTGATTCTTAATGTGCCAGAAAGCATCCCGCTGGGTCCTGAATGGGTTAAAACATCTGTCACGTCTCTTAGGCAGTAAAAAATATGAGTGGGACCTTATTTTATATGTAAGTTGGGGTCTGTCGCTTGAGTCACACAACCGACCTCTCCCAAGATACTGTGACTATTTAACAAATATTGATTACTGTGTTACTTTCCATGTAAACAGTTTGGAATTCCGCTGGGAGGAGGAGAGATTTATACATTGTAACAGTTTATTGCATAGTATGGAACACGTATTCAAGGGAGTTTTAATTTACTGAGAGGGCTGGTAAATAAGTGGGACAACCTCCCAGCAGAAGTGGTAGAGGTCATTATCTTCCGCCTCGATTATTGTAAGTCTGTAATAGATGGTCTCCATCACCCGTCTCACCCCTCTACAATCCACCATGAGTGCTGCTGCCAGACTTATCTTCCTCTCCCATCACTTTACTAACCTCTCTCCCCTCTGTCAGTCTCTTCACCGGCTGCCTGTGCGCTTCAGGATTCTCTTCAAAATCCTCACTCTTACTTTCAAAGCCCTTCACAGCGGCTCCCCTCCCTACATCTCCTCACTCATCTCCAAATACTCTCCTCACTGCTCTCCACTCATCTCCAAATACTCTCCTCACTGCTCTCCACTCATCTCCAAATACTCTCCTCACTGCTCTCCACTCATCTCCAAATACTCTCCTCACTGCTCTCCACTCATCTCCAAATACTCTCCTCACTGCTCTCCACTCATCTCTAAATACTCTCCTCACCACTCTCTCCACTCATCTCCAAATACTCTCCTCACCACGCTCTCCACTCATCTCCAAATACTCTCCTCACTGCTCTCCACTCATCTCCAAATACTCTCCTCACTGCTCTCCACCCATCTCCAAATACTCTCCTCACTGCTCTCCACTCATCTCTAAATACTCTCCTCACCACTCTCTCCACTCATCTCCAAATACTCTCCTCACTGCTCTCCACTCATCTCCAAATACTCTCCTCACCACGCTCTCCACTCATCTCTAAATACCCTCCTCACCCCTCTCTCCACTCATCTCTAAATACCCTCCTCACCGCTCTCTCCACTCATCTCTAAATACCCTCCTCACCGCTCTCTCCACTCATCTCTAAATACCCTCCTCACCGCTCTCTCCACTCATCTATAAATACCCTCCTCACCCCTCTCTCCACTCATCTCTAAATACCCTCCTCGCCCCTCTCTCCACTCATCTATAAATACCCTCCTCACCACTCATCTCTAAATACCCTCCTCACCTCTCTCTCCGCTCATCTCTAAATACCCTCCTCGCCCCTCTCTCCACTCATCTCTAAATACCCTCCTCGCCGCTCTCTCCGCTCATCTCTAAATACCCTCCTCACCGCTCTCTCCGCTCATCTCTAAATACCCTCCTCACCTCTCTCTCCGCTCATCTCTAAATACCCTCCTCAGCGCTCTCTCCGCTCATCTCTAAATACCCTCCTCGCCCCTCTCTCCACTCATCTCTAAATACCCTCCTCGCCCCTCTCTCCACTCATCTCTAAATACCCTCCTCGCCCCTCTCTCCACTCATCTCTAAATACCCTCCTCACCCCTCTCTCCACTCATCTCTAAATACCCTCCTCACCCCTCTCTCCACTCATCTCTAAATACCCTCCTCACCGCTGTCTCCACTCATCTCTAAATACCCTCCTCGCCCCTCTCTCCACTCATCTATAAATACCCTCCTCGCCCCTCTCTCCACTCATCTCTAAATACCCTCCTCGCCGCTCTCTCCGCTCATCTCTAAATACCCTCCTCACCGCTCTCTCCACTCATCCAATCATCTCCTTCTATTCTCTCCTCTGATTTCTATCCCTATCCTCTGGAATTTCGTCGCAACTCCCCCCCTGTCGGCTTCGGTCCTTCAAAAAATCCCTTTGCGACCCATATTCCTTTAGCTCCCCCTTCCCAGTCCATTCCCTGCAGTACTGACACCAGGGCTGCTGCTCCATCCTTACAGCGCTTGTGTAATAAACCCCAACTCCCTCTAGATTGTAAGCTCTTGTGAGCAGGGCCCTCCTCCCCTGTTGTCATCTTATGTCCCGTCTACCCTTTGTACAGCGCTACAGAATCTAATGGCGCTATATAAAATAAATAATCATATTAATGTGAGGGTATTAAACATGCATGGGGCAGGTATACGGCTCCTGAATCTAAGACGGGACCAACGACTGATTAAGGTCTTTACAGCAGGAGAAACGAGCGACTAGATGGGGGCCGAATGGGGCCGATCTGCTAATTCTGTGTTTCTATGTAAAAAAAAAATCTTATGTAGAGTAATTAGTGAATAGGAGGAGGATTCGGGGAGGAGACGGTTCCGCTGTAATATCTGTTATTATGGGAGTCCAGTTGGTGCCGTTACTGGTGGGACTGGGGGGAGCGAGTGTTCTTGGTGCTTATTGTGCCTTCGCCCTGCGGGATGGTAAAGTGGTCACCTTGTTGTCATGTTTTGGATTATTGTTCATTATTTCTTAACAGTCCGTGGCTCCTGCCATAGCTTTAGAAATTTGAGTAGAATATAATATATATATAATGTGTAGAACGCGTCTCCCCTGCCCTGTCCTCAACTCGTTTATTGGTTTAAAAAGGAGGAATAATCACAGTCATTTCGTGACAGGTATCTCAGGTGACTGTCCTCACTCATATACAGATAATCTTTATATTACCTCTGAGGTACCCCTCAGCTGTCTCGCAGGCTGCTGTGTGGTTATGGCGGACGGAGCGCCGCTGGGTTGACTCCTGAACCCGTCCGTGGTGAGGAAATCTGCGTGTATGTAAGAGGCACTTACTGTCCCTTTTAAAATGTGAAAATCTTACACTCGCACACACGCACACACACACACACATTCATACACACACACACACACCGGTCGGCCATCCTCCGTTAGCCCTGGCACGGTGCGGGGATCATTCAAGCTTCCTGCCGCTCGCAGTCAGATGTAATTACTCAGGGGTCAGTGGAACAGACTGATGCTAGCACATTCACTAGCCGCGGCCAGCGGGCCCCGCGCGTGTTATGGTAAGCCGGCTCGCACGGACGAGTCTCGGCAGGATCACAAGCCCAGGCCCTGTCTCACTGGGAGAGAGACCCGAAAAAAAAAAAAAAAAACCCAACCCGCCCCTCTTTAACAAGCTTAAGATGTCGTTTTAATAGAGGACTTCAGTAAAATTAGCGAAACAAACACGGAATGTTGTCCTCGTTGCCTGCCGGGGATTCTGCCGTCGGTAAGGATTCTCGTGTAATTGATTGATTCCATCGCATTGTTAAAAGTTTTTCTGCCCCGTCGTCATTGGTCAGTCCGAGGCTCCTGTAGGCTTTGGTTGTAGAATATGTACATTATCTGGGATATTATCGAATATTATTAACTCTTTTGCTTCATGTCTTTCCTCCACAGCCTCTGCACCCTCCCCTGTATCCCTTCCCATCGGCCTCTTGTGCGGCCCCCGTCTTCTCACCATGTCTCAGACCCTCCAGATGGAGATTCCCAACTTTGGGAACAGTATCCTGGAATGTCTGAACGAGCAGCGACTCCAGGGACTTTACTGCGATGTCTTTGTTGTGGTACGCGGGCACCAGTTTCGGGCCCACCGGGCCGTGCTGGCGGCCAGCAGCTCCTACTTCAGAGATCTGTTCCACAACAGCAAGAACCCGGTGGTGGAGCTACCAGGATCGGTCCAGCCGCAGTCCTTTCAACAGATCCTGAGCTTCTGCTACACGGGAAGGCTTAGCATGAACGTGGGGGACCAATTTCTACTCATGTACACGGCTGGCTTCCTGCAGATCCAGGAGATCATGGAGAAAGGAACAGAGTTCTTCCTGAAGGTCAGCTCTCCCAGCTGCGACTCCCAGGGGCTTCACCCCGAAGAGACCCCCAGCTCAGAGCCACCGAGTCCAGCGGCGGCAGCTGTGGCGACCGCTCCGCCGCCGGCAGCAGCTCTCTCCTCGTCTTCTTCCTCCGCCGCCTCTTCCCGAGCTCCACGGGTGAAGACCGAGAGCCACGAGTCGGAGGCGGTGCAGTGCACACCCGTGGCCAAGAGACTCTGGGATGGGGGGCAAAAAGAAGCCGGCGGTGGGGTCCGGAAGGTGGCCAGGTTCTCTCAAGGAGGAGGTGGAGGTAACCAAGCACCGGTGGCGCCACAGGGATCCGAGAGAACAAGTCCTGGCACTTCCAGCGCATACACGAGCGACAGCCCTGGCTCGTTCCACAACGAAGAAGATGACGAAGAGGAGGTGGGAGAAGATGGAACCGAGGAGCAGTACAGGCAAATCTGTAACATGTACGCCATGTATAGCATGATGAACGTCAACCCGGCGGGCGAGACCCCAGGTATGTGTGCCTCGGTTTATTGCCTCCTTTATGATGTTTTGTTCATATATATAACTGTATATGTGAATAGAAATTCCCTCCCAGGGCACCCTGTAAAGTAAAGTATCAGAAAACCTTTCTCTGGTTTCTTTGGCGCATTTGGCACGGTGTCTGAGGGTAGACGAGCAGGCCCGCTATATATAACTTCATTGTAAGGGAGGTGATGAAACTTCCTAGTTTGAGTGAATTTGTGTAAGGGGCACTTTCCGGTGGTCCGACCTCCCCTGTGAGTGCCGTTGTCCAATGTTCTGGCTGTGCGCTCCCCCCCCGTCGCCCCGATGCGTTTCTTATACCCGCGCCTGCAAAATTATTATTATTTTCTTCCAGCCACTGAAAAGGTAGAAGCGCTTCCGGACCCCGTGGTCTCCGAATCGAGGAATCGCGTGCGCGTGAGACAGGACTTGGCCACTCTTCCCGCGGAACTCATCAGTCAGATCGGGAACCGCTGCCACCCCAAGCTCTACGAAGAGGGGGACCCCGCCGAGAAGATAGAGCTGGTTACAGGTTAGTCTCCACTACGCCGAGCGGAGATTGTGAAGCATTCGACGTGACGTGGAATTATCACAGTAGGCTTCTATGGTGTTCTGTACTTAACGGTGATGGAGACTAAGTATTAACCCACAGAATGTTGTTTCCTCTCTCTTTTTTTTTTTTTTTTAGGTACCAATGTCTTTATCACCCGCGCTCAGCTGATGAACTGTCACATCAGCGCTGGCACACGGCATAAAGTGCTTCTCCGCAGGCTCCTGGCGTCTTTCTTTGACAGGTGAGCGGTGGGCTAGACCAGGGAAGGATGCGCGAGAGGGCTAGCCATGCAGAGAAGGCATAGGGCTAGGAGGCATAGGGCTAGGAGGCTAGTGGGGGGGGGTGAGTTTGTAGGTGGCTGTGGGGTTACTTGAATAAAGGAGCTAGTACGTCAGAGGTGCCGGAGTAGGCGTTTGGGGGTAATTGGGGAAAGTTGGGGCAAATCAAAGAGCGGTGAGAGGGACTAAAGTATGTGTTCAGGAGCTGTATGTACATGTGTTAATGAATGTCCGTGTCGTTTGGGCATAATTCACTCACTCTCTCTTCTACCGCGGCAGGAACACGTTGGCTAACAGTTGCGGGACTGGAATTCGCTCCTCCACGAACGACCCCAGCCGGAAACCACTGGACAGCCGAGTGCTGCACGCAGTCAAATGTGAGACCCCAGACTTCAAATCGTTAAATGTGGTCATTAGATGGTCCTTAGAAGACGGGGGGAGCCTTGGGGGTGGGGGGTGGTAGCGCATGGGCATTTTAGAGCTGGGGGTTATTTGATCCTTTTTATTAATGTGCCCCGTAGGCAGAATGCGCATGATCTCTACTAGTTTGGCGTTGTGCTGGTTGGGAGATCTCCTACCCGTGGTGACCGACCATTTATTCTATTCACAGTTTACTGCCAGAACTTTGCACCCAACTTCAAGGAGAGCGAGATGAACGCCATAGCGGCGGACATGTGTACCAACGCTCGCCGTGTGGTGCGCAAGAGCTGGATCCCCAAACTGAAGCTGCTCATGGCCGAGGGAGACGCTTACACATCGTTCATCAACGACACCGGCAAGATGGAGCCCGACCTGGTCGGGGGCGGTGGAGCCGCCGGCGACCACGGGTCCGGATACGACGGGGGTCTGAAGGATTGCGCCGACCCCTTTCCCACTCACCCGTGAAATGTAGATCGCCCCCTCTGCCTCGCAGCGGGGAGGACAATAAGGTACTCAGGAGATGGGCCGTCATCACCGCACGAGGATTTCAGCAGCATGGCAGCGCGTCGCTACACGATCATGAGACTGGTGCGGATGCGCTCGGTATCGCTATACACCGCTGCATGAGGTACTCCGTATCATTTACCCAACGCCGCGTGTCCATTATCAGTATACAGTTATACGCAGTGTCATTATATAGCCCAGCCTGTTCATTATCGGTGTATAGAGATACTCGGCATTGTCGAAGGGCGCACCGCAGTCCCAAAGCCGGTTTTTTTAAATAACTCCGTACCGTTTACTGAGATCGAGCTGTATATAGATACTCTGCATCGTTTTATAGTGCAGCTGGGGGTAGATACTCTATATCACTGGTCCTGATAACCCAACTCCTGCATTCCTCTTGCCCCAGAGAGAGAGTTTTATTTTTTAATAATTCATGTCCCCTGCCCCTTTATTTCTCCCTGGTCTGTATAACCCCCTTTAGAGGGGGGATCTTTACAAAGGGGGGGGGCGGCAGACGGCGGGAGACGATGTTTGTGTATATAAGTGTAGAGACACTGGTTTGTGGTGGAGGAGGGAGGAGTGCGTATGTGTGTGTGTGTGTATATGTGTATCAAAAAAGTGGTGGGGTGTATTCGCCATGTTCCTTATTCCACGGAGGCTGATCCTTCGGTTTGCACAATTTACGAGTCCAGTGGCTTAACGGGACTGGGATAAGCTCTCCGGGAGTGTTTGCGCGTACCTATGTATAAATGCACGTACTATACATAGCGATCTCGTTTTCTGGAAACGGGCTTGCTGCGTTTGAGTGATAGCCGCCCCCCCGAATCAAGCTCGGATCCGAGTGCCAAACCTTGCTCGTTACCGACGGCAACATGACTCCTGTCCTGTTACTCTCTGCCTGTTGGTTGCTATTGGACTAAAATCCACGCGCGCCCCCCCAAAGGCTTTCTACGTCCCAAAGTGGTTACCGTGGCCCGCCGGGGCCATTCCCCCGCGGCTGATCCGTATTCGTGTTTTCTTAGGCTTCCCTGCTACAGCAAAGTATAGCTTGTAATGTATAGAATCGGGGTGGGGGGGTCAGTATTAGATTAATGTTCAGCACCTTAAACGAAACCTCTGCAAGCTCCCGCTTCGTGATGACATCGATAAGAGGAAAGCCGCCATCGAAAGCATCTCGTGTGACGTTTGTATTGTCTACAATATAACATTTTATGGAGGACTTATTTTTAGTAAATAAAAAAAAAAATAATAATAAAATAGGCGTTACCGTCCCTTTAAATTCCCTATAAAGCTATTGCTATTCTGCCAGCGCACTTTTTTTTGTGTGTTTTTTTTTTTTTTACTTGTTTTTATATAATTGTCGTGTTTGGGGATGGGGCAGAAAAACCTGTCTGTATGTAACCCAGGCGTCTGACGTTTATTATTATTTTTTTACATTAATATACGAGATTTCAGCCACTCGGAGGGTTATACACGAGAAGCGAATCTGGGGCGCAAAGTCTCAAAGCCGGTGTTATTACCATAGCAACCGGTGGAGCGATCCAGTCGGCAGGGGATGTTTCATCGGCTACTCTGCACAATCATTTGATACACTCCAGCTGTCTCGAGAATTCCGCATCACTCTTAAGACGTGTTTTTTGTTTTTTTTTCCTCTCGTATAAATGAAAGGTATCAGAAATCGAAGAATACCTTTTAATATTTATTTTTTCCGCCGCTAACATTTTTAGTGGTGTTAAAGTTTTTTTACGGTATCGGCACCTGATTTTCATTATTGGAAGGACGCGGGTTGGCCGGCACGTGCGCAGCAGCACGTCTCAACTTCCTGTCTGTGATTGGTTGGCGTGGTTGGCGGTTTGGAGAGAGACACGGTCCGGTCACAGATGACTGATGTGGATCTTTGGGTCTGTTTCCAAGAATTTTAGTTAAGTTAAGCCCCCCCTGAGTCCTCTTCTTGCTGTATGTGGCCCTAGGTGGGTTTCCGGGTGTTTACGGGGGCGCCAGCTGTTAAATCGACCTGTTTTATACAGATTTTTAGATATTTCAAGCCAGATTCTTCTAGCATATGCTTGCCTCCCAACTGTCCCTCTCTGCGTGGGGTAGTCCTTATTTTTGCCCCTATATCCTGCTGTCTTGCCGAGCTCTACCTCTTATCCCGCTTTTCAGGACGGGGGTAGAGCTCCGGGGGACTTGAGATTCCATTGTCGGGGGGGGGGGGGGGGGGTTTGGTCTGCGCAGAATTGTGCGCATGCACAGAAGTGCTGCCGGTTTCAGTGACACCCCACCTCCCAATCTCTGCACCCCCGGCATCCCGACTCGAGGTATGCATAGGGCCCATTCAGATCTTTGCACTACACTATCAGTAACTTCTTACCCCTTGCCGTGTCACTGTTTAAGTTATTGCCCCATGTTTAAGATTGATTTGCCCCTAACGAGATCAGCCGCGTTGAAGTGTTTAATGTACGTACCGTGGGACTGGTTACGCTAAGCGGAGTCCTGCTCCTGTTACAAACATTATTAAAGGTACAAAAAAAAAAAAAGGCTTTATATTAACCGGCCAGCCAGGTCAGGTGCATGCCGCTCGAGTATTGTGTTCTATGAACAAGAGACATGTACCAATTCTGAACATCTAGAACCGTCCAACCTGCGGCCCTCCGGCTGCTGCAGGACTACATCTCCCATCCTCCTCATCCAGCCCCTTAGCTGAATGAGCATTATGGGAGATGTAGTCCTGCAGCAGCTGGAGGGCCGCAGGCTGGACGCCCCTGATCTAGAATGTCTTAAAACCCGCTGGGCTCTTTTAGTGAAGGTTAACACAACATCGGCAGTAATATAGAGCCTTTTTACAAGCTCTTCATAAATATATATATATTGAATTTTTTTTTATTTATTTTTTTTTTTTAAGTTGAATATGGGGGGGGGGCCTTCGATTTAGAAATGCACTATTCGGGACGGGGGGTCGGTTTGGTTTTGTATGGACTGAGTGGCATTGTGTGGCAGGGTGTAAGGGAAGTGCCTGTTTGCTGACAACCTTTTATAGTTTGACTTTTTTAGCTATATAGCTTTAATTTTTATTGAGGTATTTACCCCAGAAAGCTGTTGGGGGGGGGGGAGAGATCTGGATACCCCCCCACACACACACACACTCACACACTAAGGTTTGGGTGGAGGCAATTCTCAATTAGCTGTATGTATGTACATATGTATAATATATAATGAGCCGGGGGGGGGCATAATGCTTTAACATTTTACAGCAGGTGGCCCAACTTTTCCCATTTCTTTTTTTTCTTTTTTCTTTTAATATATATATTTTATATAAACCAGTCTGCTGGTCTGGATGCACCTTTCTCTGGCTCTGTAAATGAAGGCATGCAGGAGATGGGTTATCTCATTTAGAGAGAAACAGTGGTTAAAGGAGACTATAGGGGAACCATTCTAGTTTAACACTTTGAATGCCGGGGGCAGGGTGAGCACTTTGGACTCGCCTGTGTTTGTCTGTATATTTATATGCACACACGCACAGTCCCTCTCGACGCGTAGATTATATAGGGCTTATCTGGACTCTAAAGGGTTGTAAATATTTCATTTTATTAATATTTTTTTTTTGCGGGGGATGGGGGGGGGGCTCCGAGTGAAGAATCAAGAAATGCAGTCCCTAAGAAGACAGTGTGTAAAAAATGCATTAACTTTGTATGCTTACTTGTTTTTAAAATCTTAAATTAATACGTTTTTACCTTTTTGCCAAATTTCCCTTCGAAGTCTATACAGGCAGTGAGTATTTTTTTTTTTTTTTCCCCCCATGGGCCAAAACCTTGGCAACGTTCTCAAAAAAAACCATTTTTTTTTTGTTTGTTTTTTTCCCCCCAATTTTATTTTCAAACATAGAGGAGAGGGAGTAGGACTGCACACATTGAATATTTCCTCTCTATCTTCCGGGCCAGTGAATTTTTTTTTTTTATTTTTTTTTCAACAGTAGATAAAAATAAGAATTCAAAAAAAAATAAATATATCTTCCATGTTTTCCTTCTGCCATAAAAAAAAGTCTCACTTATTGCACATTCTTGATTGTGAATCGCAAACGCTTGCGAGACTCCGCCCCCTTTTGCCCCCACGGCGCGGTGGGCGGGGCTTTATGCAGTTTTCAGACTGCTCCCACTCACCCTATACATGCCCCTTCTACTATGCTCTCTAAGTGCCAAGATATTACTGTGTGTTCCCTTAACCGTGAGACCGGAGCATTGCACATTACAAAATTAAAATCAGAAGACAAATATTAATAAAGGTTTTTAACAAAAAAAAAAAAAATAAAGAATTGTTTCTTTGCCTTATTTAATATTTTTTTATATTTTATAAATGTATACTTTTAAAAAAAAATTGTTTTATTATCAATGACATACCATTGCCAAACCAATTTTATGACAAAGCGTGTTTTCTGCATCTTAAAGAAAGTACATTGTTTTTATTCATTTGGGGTTATTTCTGGTACTATTCGTCCGCCGGGGTCCTTGCTGATAGAATACACTATGAAGAAGCCATACGTGGGAATTAAAAGCTAAAACGTGTTTCCGAGTTGGATCATCTGCTAAACTTTATACTAAAGAGAAGTGTCAGAAAACATAAGCTTAATTAAGGTGAGGTGATTATTTAATGAAAGAAAAAACGTTATGTGTGCCTTGGTTTTTGGTAAAATAATATAATATGCCTATAATCAGGGTTTAGATATTCTCAATGCCCACTCTTTACGTTTTAGCCCAAAAGGTACTCTCAAGCAATTTAAAGCCTTCTTTGCACACAATTTATGGGGCACCGGTGTGCCCTAAGGCTTTCTCAGAACCTGCAAATATGCACAAAAATATACAAAATAGGGGAGAGCACAACCTAAAATACACTGTTTTGTGTAATTACTGGTCTTTATTATTCTAGCAGCAACCCAGGAAACTGAATTTGAAATGCCTTTTAGGTTGTGCACTTCAAGTTTATTCTCTGCCGACCCCTTCCACGTCCCCTTTCCCAAAGCTCTAAATCTTCTCTTTCCTCTTCTTGTTCTTCTTTCTTTGTCCTCCTTTTCTCTGTCTTCTTTCTTCGTCTGCTTCTCTGTGAACCAGGCCTCCCAAAAGGGTGGAGCTTCTGGGCACACCCTCTCCCCTGATTGGAGGAATGAGGGAGTGGCTGTCCTCATGACTCTGCCCTTTTAGATGTGAGGCCTGGCTTATGCAAAAGCGGACGATGACAGAAGAAAGAGAAGAAGCCGACCTGCAGGAAAGTGGCTGGCCAAGGTAGAGCGTTAAGGGTACAATTTTACCCTTCTCATGCTGTGTATTTTTTTTTTTATACTGCCTGTGGGAAACAATAGAATGGCTCAGTGTTAATCACCCAGTTGGATGTCTAAGGAGGATCGGACTCCAAGTAAAGGGAGTTTATAGGAGCAAAATGAGTTTTTGTAAACGGCGACCTACGTTACTGTATAAAAAAAAATTTCTATAGGACTTTCCCTTTAAAAAGTTGCCGTCTCACCTGTTCTCCTGAACCTAAATTCTTATAACGAAGGGTAACAATACAAACCCACAGCCCAAACCCTTCCCAGAAATACTTCTAGGCTCAAGAGCCGTATGTCTATCCCATGCATGTTTAAATTCCCTCACTGTATTAACCTCTACCACTGCTGCTGGGAGGCTGTTCCACTTACCTATCACCCTCTCATGTGTTAATTAAGCTACTGCATCAAGGTCAACAAGCTCTTTTTCCAATTGAGTATGGCGTTAAATTGAAAGCAAACGTCGCACATTAACAAAACACACAAGGAATGTACCCAGACAGATACAAAAAACACTTTATTTTGGCGTGTGCGGTATGTTCGGCAGATAAATGGCAGTTGCGTGTTACAGTCCAGCAGAGAATGGTTCCTTTAACCGTTTCCGCAGCTCTCCGCTGTATACCCCTTGGCCTTGTAACTGTGTGTAACCATTAAAACTCCATGTCTGGAGCACCTAACTGCCTCAGCGCTATGCCAAGAGGGTAGTATTGGGCGCCTATCATGTTCTGACCGTGAACAGAAGGATCAGTACAATCAGGAGGGCGACCACAAGGGCAATAATCATACACCATTGGCGGCGATCTACGGGGGGAGAGAGAGAGGAAACGGGGTCAGATGCGCGATCCTGCGCGACTTGTAATGAACCAGCAGAGGACAGACTGATACACACATACTAACACACTTGGGAGATACAGTTTAGTAAGGCAAGACATTATATATATATATATATATATATATATATATATATATATATATATATATATATATATATATATATATATATAATCTCCTAGGGGCTAAATGCAGCAATTTGAAGAATAATCTGCATGTTTAACCCTTTTCTTATATTTTAAAGAAGAAAAGTGTTGGCGACCCATGGGTTCCATCTGAGAAGCCACCAAACTGAACCTCGATATATATTTATATACCTAAGCATGCAAACGCCTTGCATCCACCCTGAATGCTTATAAATATAATTACATTAAACCGGATGAGTGCGAGGTGTCTGTTGGCTTCTTAGATGGAACCCGTGTGCTGCTGCCCTTTTCTTCATTAAGATATAAGAAAAGACGGGTTAAACGTAATGGAGCTTATACTCATATTGGTTTTAAAATAAACATGTATAAGCATGCTCATCGCTGTGCTATCCACCTACGAGTAGGCGTTCAGAACGAATTCAGCGAGCTGCCCCTGCCTTGGACAAATCGTGTTTTAAAAAAAAAAATTAACCAGGCAGTGGGCAAGCTGGCACGTGTGCCACACCAGAGGCTTCGGGGAGCCCGTTAAATATATTGTGTTTTCTATTCTAGTTTTTGGATAAAAATAAATAAATATTATATATATATATATATATATATATATATATATATATATATATATATAGAAAGACTCTGTCTTAATCACCCAGTCGTATACACTCAGACTAATGAAAGCCTACGGAGGAATGGACTTCGATAGCGTTGCCATAAAGAATCAGCACATTGTGGTAATTGTGCAGGGAAGGTCACCCAAGTATAACACGGCTGACAGCTGCTTGTTTATTGCAACAAAAAGGATTTGACCCCGCTTTCTTTCAATGCTGAACTACGTTAGTGTATACAGCACTGTACTTTTTCACGGGACTTCCCCTTTAAATGTGACTAAGACACCTCACCCCTCCAGAATATGTTGGGATATAATAAACAAACAATAAAAGGTGACGCACAACACTTGTGCTGTATTACACAAAGACAACTCCGACGACAGTCATTGTTCCGAGCACAATATGCATATAGGTTGAACTTGATGGACTTTGGTCTTTTTTCAACCTTATGAAATATGTTACTATGTTACATGCGGTAACGCTCCTCTAAGGTCTTACCGCTGGTCATGTGGGAAACCTTGGCCAGTCTGTTAAGCACCGAGTCCATTCTGGTCTTCGTGTTGTCCATCTCATGGGAGAAGTCGTCCAGCATCCTAAATGAAGAGCGAGCACAGAACACGCCATCATCTATACATGCAGGAGCGTACATTAAATCTGCACGGTGGCGCACGGAGGCCTTAATACAACAGATCACGCAGACTCACACCGCCTGCTCGTCCAATTCGTCTCCGATGCGCCCGGACATATTTTTCAGGACCCGTATGCTTCCTCCGACTAACTCCAGCTCCGCGTCCTGCTCCTCTATAATGAGCTGTAGAGACACACACATGACACACGAGGGGCCACACATAAAAACATTCTCACGGGTGAAACATTTACAGTCGGCGGGGATCCAATGCCGTGTTCCGTCGCCTAAAAAACAGAACCCAGGATGGCGAGCGGACAGGTTTCCGGGGTCTGCGTTTAACCTAAAGGTATCATATTTACTAATTTTTTATTCCGGGTTCTTTTATGTCTAACGCAACGCTCCGGCGCTAACAAACGTGGCCGGTCATCTCCAGGTCCGCTATTCCCTGCAATGTTGGCCATGAATAGGAACGGACTTGGGCCTCTGCTAAGTCGATTAACTTCCTCAACGTGTCGATGCCCATAAAGCCCGATACCGTTATTTGAACAAGAAGGGACCAAAGTCCAGGCATGGCCGTTGGACACGTATGAAGGCACCATGGTCATTTGGCAAGTGCTTTCCAGGAAAATCTAAAACAAACAAAAAGTATTTTCGACTGTGACTCAACTCCCCGAGTCGTCCACGTGAGAAAGTATTTGCTGAAACGGGAGCTGCTACCCCCCCCCCGATATCGTTATCTCGTACAGCGCTGTGGATTATGGCGGCGCTATATAAAACAATAAAATCTCAAAACCGCCTGGATTTTCCCTATTTCCGTATACAGCGAAAAAAACATTCACCTGTATTCTATAAAGAACATTCCGCAGAAGAACCGTGTCTCCGCGTCGGTGATGTCACGGCGAGATGCGCAGCCTTTAAGAAGGACACAGAGGAATTGTCTTTTTTGGGGGGGGGGCGTCAACGATTGGGCATTTTATATCTAATCTGATTAGCTTTATGGTCGGGTAATTCCACCGACGGTGACATCAAATGGAATTCTCCCCGCACAGAGAAACTTCGATTACTTTTCCCGTGTTTTCTGTGCTTCCTGGGCTCAAAAAAAATAACATTCTAATCAACCCACCAAATCTACGTAAAAAAAACCAACATAACTTCACGAGCTTTAGAAGCGGAGGTCTAACGTTGTTTGAAGACGCTCCCCAACCTGACTCAAAGTTGATGGACGAGATCTTCTTGTAGGACCCCTGGAACCGACCCAAACCGGTCAACCAAAAACAGATGTCGCACAAACCTGCTGTTGCGCCTGCTGATCCTCCAGATAGCGGGAGTTCCCAGAGATGATTTCGTCGTCCAGGCGGGAGAAGCGATCAGACGAGGGCTTGGATATTCCCAGAGCCTGGGGTGGCAGGGAGAGAGAAGATGTGAAGGCACCGGACTGGCGAGATACGGAGGGATTGGGGGGGGCATGCAGGATAGAAACCGAGGAGCCTTTACCTCTCTGTTCTTCTTCTCGGTGAAAGCTACAGCTCTGGGGCTGGAGATATGATCTCTCATCTCCTAAACGAAACAAAAAAAATAGGGCTTTTCACCACCTCTTCTCTAAAGCAGCGCGCTGGAGAACAGTTTGCCTTTTATTGGATGTAAACTGGTAACGCCACTGGCCGCATAGTTCGGGACCATACTTGTAAAGAGAGAGATAGTATGTGGTCTGTAAGGGTTAATTTGATAAGAGACTCCATCTCATTTTTGCTCGAAAAATGAATAATGTTCGACGTGCTTTGCAAACCACGTTAATGTTATTTCACCTTGACGGAGTTCCGGGTCTGTTCCACAAAACTTCTCCTCTCCTTCACCTCCAAGGCCGAGATCTTAAACTTCCGCGGATTCGATTCCACGATGCCCGAGATTCAAGTAAAGGATCAAGCAACGGGGATTGGTGGCGTTTAAGCGAAGCCGGAGTATAACCGACAATACGCGGCCAGCGCAAAGACGTTTGACACCCTTGCGCGCCATCAATATGGAAGCGATTACGTTGAGCCCCGCATCATGCATGACCCAATCATTGCCGTGTTCCAATATCCGATAGGCTGAGAGTTCCCCCTTAAGATCCAGCACCCTGCGGACGCATAAAACGAGATTCTGGTGGAAAGCGTGAAAAGTGGTCTTTAGAACGTAAAAAAAACTACGGAACTGGCCAACGAGCATCAAAATTAAGCTGTTGGGTGAAAAACGTAGTTTGGGATTTTATTGCTGGACTTCCCTTTTAATGAATGAATACACGTGCCAGCGGGATACTGGTTTCTGTTATTTGCCAGGTAATGACCAGAAATACCACCCCACCCCGCAAGGATACTGATGGTCTCCTCCAAATCCTCCAGATCCCATTCAATGCTCCTCAGGGAATTACGAAGCTCGTTGGTCGTCCAATCAAATTCCTCCACGCTGGTCACCTGACTCTCCTGAAGAAGCTCACACCAGCGTTGGTAAAGCCCCCGGCTGGTGTTCAGTGCCTTCTGTACCTCACTGCGGGGTTGGAAAGAGCGGAAGACAAAAAGGTTTGAGGGGCGGAAGACAAAAAGGTTTGAGGGGCGGAAGACAAAAAGGTTTGAGGGGCGGAAGACAAAAAGGTTTGAGGGGCGGAAGACAAAAAGGTTTGAGGGGCGGAAGACAAAAAGGTTTGAGGGGCGGAAGACAAAAAGGTTTGAGGGGCGGAAGACAAAAAGGTTTGAGGGGCGGAAGACAAAAAGGTTTGAGGGGCGGAAGACAAAAAGGTTTGAGGGGCGGAAGACAAAAAGGTTTGAGGGGCGGAAGACAAAAAGGTTTGAGGGGCGGAAGACAAAAAGGTTTGAGGGGCGGAAGACAAAAGGTTTGAGGGGCGGAAGACAGAAGGTTTGAGGGGCGGAAGACAGAAGGTTTGAGGGGCGGAAGACAGAAGGTTTGAAGAGCGGAAGACAGAAGTGTTACAATAATTTCAGTGAAAAAACACATGTGGATGACCCATCACACGTATCCCTGTGTTGAGCAAGACCACAGATTAACGTGCCCTCAAACCTCTCGTTGCTCTCCTGACCATATCTTCTCCATCAACATAAGTTGATGTAAAAAAAACTTGTAATTGGCAGTTGGTTATTTGCATCATGGATTCTTATTACCCTTTTTACAGGGTTTTTTCTTTCTTTGGCTGATGGGTCTATATAGCTATATCGCGCACATAGGCAACAAAATTTAGCTTTTTTTTTCCAACTCGAGAAAAACAATAATTTTATTGCAATTGTTTTTTAGTTAGAGTTGCCAATAATTCGAGAAAATCATTTAATTGTATTTTTTTTTTGTTAGATTTGCGAATAAGTCGAAGAAAACCAATAACTGAATTGGAAAAAAAACTTTAATAACTATTACCGCCATGCATAACGCATGTACCTGAATTGTCGCTTCCTCGAATAGGTCAATCGGCAGCAGGGTCATCAGATGACCCCTTATATAAAGCCAAGCTATACGGCTGAGCTAGATGTCAGAGGTGTGAGCGATCTATTCTTCTCTTTTCAATTTTCAAAAAGAGACTAATGAGTCCTGTGTTCAGAGAATTTGCTATTTAACGGGTCACTACTCACCTCCGGACCACCGAGAAGGGATCCTCCAGTGACATTTTGGAACGGCGTTGTTCTCTAACCTCTTGCTTCTTTGCACGTTACCTTACGCTCTGCATATACTCTATAAACCTGTAGTGCAGCACGCCAGCCAATCAAAATCAATATAATTCGCCTATATATATATATATATATATACAGTTTACCTTACCAGCCTTTCCATTTAACAGACAAATCACCCCTTTCAAATGACCTGCATTAACCCCTTTATCACCTTACATAAAGGTGCTTCCTTATATACACTAAGTTCTGTGGATAAGTTTACAACTATGTTATTTCTTCCTCCAATGCCTTTCCTTCTGCAGAGTCAGTATAATTTGTATATTACTGCTGATCACGTGCTCAGCCTTCTTTCCTCTCTATACAGCCAGTCCTTAAACTCATTCTATAATCTAATATTTTCACTTGTGCAGCCTTCTCTCCCTGTTGCTTATTCTACTTCCACCCTTTTGCTCACATACACCCACATGCTTCCGGTCCAGGAGCAATGCATCACGGGACTTGTAGTTTCAGGAGGCACGCGGTTTCCTGCCCGTCCTCTTTGGAAACATTGAGTACGTCACACGTCGTTGCCCCGCCCCTGCCACTTGGCGGGAACATTGCCTGTGGTAAAAGGTAGATATTAATAAGCGCTTAAGCAGAGGCAGAAGACATTTGGTGTGTAAGAAAATTAGACATATTTATTCATATTAAGGGAAAATTATGATTTAAATGACATGTTGGCCTATTAATGTTACCGGATTTTGAAGGAAAGTAAATTAAAAAAAGCGTTAATTATAAAAGCTGTATACAGTGATAATGAGGGTAAAGTTAGAAAAAAAGGATAACTGCTTCGGCAGGTAATTGGGGGTGTTATGGTATCATAAAGTAAACAGATCTATATTTATATTATGATATAAAATGCATTCAAAGTGTGTCAGATTGTGGGAAATAATGTCAGATTTGGTAAATAGGAACCCTAAAAACACCTCACATGAATTCTGACGAGAAAAATGGATGTCGCCACATTAGCTCAATCGAAAAAGGAGTCTTTGGTTGAAGTTGATACCTTTTATCGGACCAGCGCAGAAATTGATGCAATGTTACATAAGGTAACCTCAGGGGTCTTTTCTTAAGAAAAGACTAATAACTCATGTTATTAGTGAAAATGCAGTTGCTTTGCGAGTGAATGCAAGGGCATGCAAACTCAAATCGATCTAACCGTTAGTGAATAGACCAAACAAAGTCCTTTCGAAAACGTCTCACAGATTTGCTTGCCAACTGGCCCATGTTCTTCATTGCCCTGCAAAAGCAGGACAGTAGGGCAGCTAAAGCTTCATATATTTTCAGGGAATGCGTAGCTGTCATGTGGCAAAGAAGCGGAGGCTGATAGGTTGTTGCTGTAGCAAGTTAAAAAGCGTCTCAATGGTGTGGGGTTTTCCTGTGATTAAACTTTCAGCCGAGAGACTAAAATGACAGCTCAAAGCTAAAGCAACCGAGGAATACTTTAATATTCATTAGTCAGAAAAAAACCCTAGGTGGAAGCTGCAGCTCTGTATCTGCCCTCCACTCGCCAATCAGTGACAGGAAAGAGCTCCCTTTGAAATAAATGGGAACACTTTCTGTATGTGAATGCTGAAGCTGGCTGGAAGTCAGTAAATCACAGGGATGGAGATGCGCTCAGACCAACACATCTCGTGCACGGAAAACTGCACGAGGAGGGGGAGGGGTAAATGCATATAGAGGATTTTGCAGAATACCCACCATGCATTTACAATGGCGACAGAAATTCTAGGGTTTGAAACAATTCCTGCTCTTGCTAAATCAGTTGCCGCAAACATAATTTGTTTCCCGAGTAGTCGGTGGGCATAGATGTCTGCAAAGCTTCATGAGTGCCGATATTAAACAGACTACAACCTAATCTCACAACTAAGCTAAAATCGGTGGGCATTTTTTTAATGTTTTATTTAAATTAATCGAACTAGCAAAAGGTACGTTCTGTACATGGAGGGGCGGATACAAATATCCATAATAAATAAAGTGTCAAAAGAATAAAAAAACATTTAATATCCCTATTATTGAAATAAATTAGCTGGTGGGGATTTTTTCTAAATGGACACCAAGTGCCACAGAAATATGAGCTTCTCTTTCCTCTGTCTACCCACAGCAAAGAACGTTGACAGGCTTCACCTGAAAGGAAAATGCAAACTTCAATATATATCTTTAATTGTTGTAAGTCTTAGATCTGTTAAGTATGTTTCAGTGGATAACAAGCTTTAAGACCCTTAAGGACAGGGATATTTTTTTAAATATTTTCTGTACCCTTCTTGACCGAGGCTGTTTTAACATTTCTGTTGTCTTTGTGTTTAGCTGTAATTTTTGTCTTTCTCATTTACTGTACCCTCACAAATTATATTTTTTTTCAGGAAAAGAAGGGTTTACCACCAATCTTTGCCAGAGGGAAACAGTTCGGTGATTTTTTTTTTTTCACACAGATTGCAATTCAGGTATAAATTAACTAAGAATATAGAGTGTTACTAAGAAACAACACCCATAATGTAACAAATATAAATTCAGCAACATCCCCTGAGTACAGTGATACAAACTGTGCATGGGTTTGTTAGGTGGCTTGGGGTCTAAAAGGCCACATTTGGGACATGTGCGTTTCAGTTTTTCAATGTGACATCTTGTCATCCTGTACACATGTCCTATTTGGGACACCTTTGAATCTGTCCAGTTGAATTTACCCCATCAAACCACATATTTTTGAAAACTAGACACCTATGCACTAGGTCTACCACTAGCCTTTGCCAAGTTTGTGGTAGTCATTTAATAGCAAAAAAATGTAATTATTAGTGAATTCATTAATTAAAAATAAACACCTAAAAATGCACAAAAAAGTGCTGTTGTGCAACATCACTGCCTATGCAGTTAAAACCCCTTCTTTGCCAATGATTGTACCAAGGAACATGTCTGATTGGGTGTTCCCGAGGCAGCAACACCTCCTGAGGGACAGAAGCAATCATTAATCACTTCTGAAGCTCTTGCCAGGAGAGGGGAGACAGAGACATGGAAGCAGTAAACGGAGAAAGCAGAGAGACATTGACAGAGAGGGAATTACTGGGAGACTTGGGACCTCTGCGTGCCATTGTAGCACCCCCCTGATGAGTGCCCCCCCTGACAGCCCTCCTAAAAGACAGAATCCCCCTATGCATTCGCAAGAGGGACATCATAAAAATGTAAACGGACCACACAGCTGTCATATGCGATGGCTCCAGTGTCCTCTAAAAATGTATTGTGTAATAGTTTCATAAAGCGACTGTAGTGTCCAGAAGGAGTTGGGTTGTTCACTCAGTATCATTCCTGGAATGACAGTAAAAATTAAATGAATAATGTTAAACAAAGTGAGATCATGCAATACCTATTTATATAGTGTAAGGAGTCTTATGCATCCATTAGGTGTGTCTCTTTAAAATTATATGTTGTGTAGGCGACTCAAAAGTTGCTAGGTATCCTTCTGGTATTCGTCCATGCCCTAGAAATGTAGTTAATACCAAAAGAATGGCTGCACGGGAGTTCTGGGAGACAATGGCTACCTCTGTACCCAGGAGTCAGCTAGTATAATATAGCAAGAGACTTAAAGGGATACCCCATTCAAAAAGAAGGCATGAAAAAGTGCTCTGCGAGTAACCCTAACACTCTGTGAGTACTTTAATATGCATTCTTCCAAAACCTGAGGTGGAAGCTGCAACCCTGCCGCTGCAGTTGCCCTCCTCCTCCATGGTCCGACTATTAATGTCAATGATTGCCTGCTTGATTAGCTGACTGCTGGTGAGTATATCACAATCATGGAGATTTGTTCGGGCCTAATTCGTCTCCTGCAAGACATTTAGCTGGGGAGGGGTCTGGAAAGGGGGAAATGCATATGGGGGGATTCTGTAGAACCCCCCCCCAGGCATTTGCAAAAGCAACAACACAACATTTAAAGGGAGCACACAGCTAACATATCCATTAGAGTGTATATGATGGTTGGTGTGTACATTTTATGATCCTTGAGTAGTGAAATTGGTTAAAGTTTAGATTGTAAGCTCTTGAGCGTGTATAAAGTACCATAAGGCTAGATGGCAGCTTACAGGCAGCGTTCCCATCTCCCAATGTGTCTGCGTTATACCTGGGAACTCTCCGGGTCGACACTCTAATTCTCCGGGTCGCGAGGTTCTGATACGCCCCACTCCCAGCCCAATTCCCCCTGACGTCAGCGGGGTAGTACTGGCCACGTCCGGCAAGGTCTGGGTAGCCAGCGCCCAAAGGTTCCCAGGCATGGTCAGCATGTATTGATCTATATGTATTAATGTGTATTTATTATGTGTGTTAACTGCCCCATTTAAATTGGCGCGTACTAAATAAAAGGTAATAATAATAATAAAGTGTGTGAGAGGTCTGAGCCGGGTGTGTTGAGAAGTAACAGGAAAAGCCCATGTAAAGAGTTTTGGGAAGAGAACAGCTGAAAGCAGAGCATGTGAATGCACGGGCGCCGCGAGGCCGGTACCTTCCCTTTCTGTCACCATGTGGTGTTCAGTGGTTTCCTGGCATACGGCTGAAGCACAGAGCTAAACTATTGTCCTAACCCCGGGGAGGGAATGTTTAATGAAGTCTGTCCACAGACGCTCTCCCTTCCGCCACAGAACAGAGCGAGAGGCGCGCAGGAAGCAGGCAGGGATTCTCATATTACTAATCGCTTACGATGATTGATGCTTTCCCCACTCGGTAGCTGCACACGGCCTGCGCCCCGTGTACCAGCAATACGCCTTCGGGAATAAAACACACCATCTGCCCATTCTAGTCGCCCGTTTTTCCTGCTGTAAAGACATAAATCAGTCGTCGGTCTCGTCTTAGATTCACAATGTTTAAATCCCTCACTGCGGGGGTGTCTGTGAAGTCACAAGCGCTGTAAGAAGGCTTCTTGTAACTCCTATTTATTTTATATTGCAGGCAACAATTAGTAAGACATGAATCATTTTATAAAACGCACCTTGTTGCAGAGCCGTAGGTCAACCTATACAACCCTTTATGATTTGAAAAAAAAACTAATAATAATAATAGTAAGATCGGGTCCCTTTCAAAAATAAGAAATATAGCCTGTCATCGATTTGGTTACTGTCACTAAGTTCAGCGGAGAAGCTAAACTCTCGAGTGCTTCCAGATATTGGGAAAGCGTATTCCGCAACGTGTTTTATTTTTAGCAAATAATTACAGATCGTTATCACAGAGCATTCCTCGCTGAGCCGACACAAAGCCGAGAGAGCTCGACATTACAGACGCCGTCTGCATGCGCTGCTACGCAATAAGTGCGGGTAGAAGGAAATGCTTCGCTTAGAGACAGAGCCCTCCAGACCTTACAGCTTTAAGAGGTACACCGGGAACTGCCTCTGTTCCGTACAAATATCCCACAGAACTCTGTCTCCAGCGGTCACATTCCACAGACGCCAGGGGCCAGAGTCAGCACTCAGTCCCCACCCTCCGCCATGACCCTCCATCATGAAGCACAGGGACCCCCTCCTCCCACGTTTACAGCATTACACATATACCAGACCCCCGCCAGGAGTGCATGCAAACCCCCGCAATACTATCAACATGTCACGGACATGAAAATAGAAACATGCACGTTACACAGGGACTGCGCTTCAAACCAAGAGAAGCCTTTTTTGGGGGGGAAATATATATATATTTAGGATGAACGGTATAACCCCCCCCCCCCCCCCCCCCGTCATGGGACACCAGCGGCACTCGCTGCACTTTACACTGTTTATCTTTCCTGTTTGTTATTTTCTCTCTTGTCACCATACGTGTGGCCTCCATGACACAGGTTTGGTTGTATTTTCCGTGTATAATCCGTGTTATGAGTTTAATGTAAATATTTAGCGATTTAAGCTGTCCTGGTCAGGCTTTTTTATGTTTATTGTTTGTATAAAGAACCATCAACGGTCCCAAAAACCCAGCTTCTGTCACGAATATCAGCTGTCCGGGCAAACGTCCCGTTTATTGGGACTCACATCAGCGGAGAGGAAGTGGGGGCATTCCACAAACCCACGGCAAGGTCTTCCACATACTTAGCCCCTGGCTGTAAAATTGCAGGAGCCGCGGCTTCCTGTCTCCAGGGTTCTGGCCAGCACTGGATTCAGCATAAACAGAACGGTGTCACTAGCGTCACCCTTACTTGTGCTCAAGAGATGTGCGAAGCCCCAAGCGTCTTGGTTGTGAACAGTCTAGAGTAAATGTAAGCATTGGTGGTTCAGTGGTAGAATTCTCGCCTGCCACGCGGGAGGCCCGGGTTCGATTCCCGGCCAATGCACGTATGTTTTTGTTTTATTTTAAATAAGATAAAATAACAATAACCTGCCTCCCAGCAGATGTGGTAGAGGGTAATACAGTGAGGGAATTTAAACATGCATGGGATAGACATATGGCTCCTGAATCTAAGAAGAGACCAACAACTGATTAAGAGCATACTTTACAGCAGGAGAAACGGGTGACTAGATGGGGGCCGATCAGATTTGTTATCTTACATCTGTGTAAATAAAAATAACAGGCTGCAAAACACACAAAAGCCGACGCACCTCCCTGATATGTGATCTCACACGTTAGGAGGACGCCTGCGAGTTGGGAGTTCGTATAGTTATTATTACCGGTATTATTTATTGAATGATATGGTGCTGTCTATGTAATATATCAGCGCTGCGGAATAGTAACAGGCTCGTGATGTTTCCGTGGCCTTTCTCTATTAGTAATTTCCACGGCTGGGCCCCAGTTAAAAGTCCTTGAGGTATTTCCGAGCTTCAGAGGTTTACACAGGGACAGAAGCGTGGGAGGCTGCAGCCGGAATAAGATGTTTCCGCCTCTGCCGCCTTTCCTTCCTGACACCCACGCATTGCTTTATCAGTGGGGGGGGGGGGAGGATCTCCCAGCGGGGGAGGGGAGCTTGGGGGAGGGGGGAGATTACATAGCACTTAACCTCTCAGGTAGAGACAGTCTGGGTGAGGGGCGAGTAACATCTGGCAGGAAAAGGCTGTACGTGGAGCACACAATCAACATTCCTGACTTTTTTTTTTTTAAGCCTTTGTGTTTAAGAATAGTAACAGGTTTGTGCGCGTATAAAACGGGATCATCAATTACATTTATTTATAAAGCGCTCTCAGATTCCACAGCACTGTTACAGTCAGAAGGACAATTTAGAAACAAACACATACAATAACACATACAATAACAAACTGGTGCAAAGGAGAACAGGGCCCTCAATATAAAGCGTTTACTCAAACTCTCACGATTCATAAAAATGTTTTAATTTTTCAGTTAATCTGGTGCAATTATAATACTAAGTAAATAAAGGATTATAATAATAATAGGAAGAAATAGAGAAGAAGAAATAAAGGATAATAAGAACAATAATAAGAAATAAAGGATAATAATAATAGGAAGAAATAAAGGATAATAATAATAGGAATAAATAAAGGATAATAATAGGAATAAAGGATATTAATAATAATAGGAATAAATAAAGGTTAATAATAATAACAATAATAGGAAGAAATAAAGGATAATTATAATAAGGTGTAAAAAGATTATATTCTGAAACAAGTTCAGGTGAAACCAATACAGTATTACAGAGTAGGGAGCTACTAAACCAGACTATTATTATTTATTGGGTTATATAGCGCCATCATAGTCCGCAGCGCTGTACTACCTACCTGCCAATCTACTGCCAAAAAATAGCATTTAAGTGCAGCTCCCAACTGTTAGTCTTCAGAATGCGTTGATCCCTTTACCGAGTGACAAAAATAAATTTTTATATATTGACATTTATTGCAAAGATTTCATGTCTAACTGTACCGGGGTGTTCAGGGGCAGGTACCGGGGTATTCAGGGGCAGGTACCGGGGTATTCAGGGGCAGGTATCGGGGTATTCAGGGGCAGGTACCATCCCAGGGGATTTTGTATGTAAAAAATAGTTAATCCTCACCCAGTGGACCTGGGTCCACTTGCCGCCCCACCATGGTGCTAATTACAGGGGCAGATATGGGGGGGGGCTCGTTCTCCCCAAATTGTGTTCAGTCAGTAGATGACAAATACGGTCCAGGTTCCAATTCTATGAAACGTGCTCTATAATGTGATACGGTGACGGTAACGCTGTGTCTGGAAGCACCGGCGATCCGGCCGTCTCTTGACACCCCAGACCGGGCACGTTATGTGTGTTGTGTCTCACTGATGAGCCACGGAAGGCCACCGGCCCTTACAATTGACTCACATTTAAAGGTCCCCTCGGACAAAACATTACATTTTGTAGTATGTTAAACTAAAGGTGGGTCATTTTATGTTTTAATCACAACAAAAAACTTTAAACGTTTTCAGTTTCTATGGCAACAAACCATCAGCCTTTTTTCACATGACAATTAAATGTTCCTGGCCAAAATGCTGAATGAGGCAACATTTAGTTACAAGGTGGAACGGCACCTTTAAAAGCCAACACCTAATGGCGCTCTAATATTGTATCTGTCTCTTTCACACAGCTTACCCTGCAGTTTCTCTTTTGTCTCCCGCTCACTCCACCTCTGCACACATCGCCCACTTACCCTCCCTGCCCCCATCTGTCACATTTTCTCTTTTATTGCACATCAAAGTGTCACAATCAAATGCCCCCCCACTCTAACACCATCTGCCCCACTGTCACATATTTCTACCCCCGTCTCGTGACATACGTTTTGTATAAAGAACAATTTTGGCACCAAAATGCAAAAGTGGAGCAGTCACCCTAGCGACCAGAGACATGTTATGCACTTCATACATGACCCGACTCAGTCTAACATAGCCTTCCCCTCTGTCTTACACACTCACCCTTATAGCGTCTGTATGTCTGTCTTGCACACTCACCCCTACAGCGTCTGCATCTGTGTTACACACTCACCCTACAGCGTCTGCATCTGTTACACACTCACCCTACAGCGTCTGCATCTGTGTTGCACACTCACCCCTAGTGTGTTTACCTTGCCTTGCACACTCGCTCACGCTACCCTTACCAGGTCCACCTGGCATGAACGGTGTGAGTACGCTGTAGCCGAGTGCGGTCATTTTTCCCATAACACATTTAATTTTACATATTGCTGCCCACCTCACATAGCGCCGCCCTGCAGTATGGGGGATGTATAGACTCGATTAATGGGACACTGGCCGTTATATTCACTTCCATGCATAAGATAGCTGAGAGCCGCCTTTAAATGTGTCTCTCCCTGTCAGTGTGTGAAGGGGTATATCAGAGCCCCCCAGCTGTCATGTATGCAGTAGAACATGTTCCCTGCGCAGTAGTGCACATGCATGAATACTCACCGCCATCTCTGGCTCATGTAACATTTCCAGGGGGTCTCATGAGACCCTCACTCACGCATACACAGAGAGTACATTGCTTACAGGGCATGTCTAACTACAAAGTATTGTTAATTTAACCCTTTGCCTAGTCTATTGTCAGTAGAGTTACAACAGCATGGCAAAAGCTGCTATTACCCCTGCCCTCTGCTCCGCACCTGTCTGGCCACACTAAGGTAATGTTTCTTTATATAGCCTTTTACCCCGGACCCAACCCCCAATTCCTTAAATGAACCTGTTTACCCCCGCTGCCAGCACTGTCTGCCCTGTGTATGCCCGCTCCCCCTCCTCCTGTGCCTGCCCTCCCATATTTGGGCACAGGAAGCCTTTGGGCACTCCCCGCCTGCGTGTTTCCCAGCGCCCGCCCCCTGATGTCACGGCTTGCCTAATATAGTAAAGGAATCCGCAAGAGGGGGGCAGTGACGTCACGCGGGCTGTGTGGACGCACAGATAATTAACCATTTGCTCCCAGGAACACCATAGAGCCTGCTTTTTAGCTGTTAGGCCCACATAACGTTACACACTGCGTGGGAAACACATTGTATGACCTGCACCGAGTGTGCAGCGGGGGTATGCACCATATGATTATTACCGCCTTTTTAATTTTATCCCCCCCCCCACGTGTCCTTCCAGTTCGTTTCTTCCTTGTATATTATATGTGCTTTTGCCACATACATTTACATGTTAAAGCTCTTTCCCCCAGGTTTTCAGAGCGGCCAATCACGGATTAAAGTCCAGTGCTTGTCACCCTCTGCCCTGCATTATATCCCGTATTTTGTCACTAGGGCTAAACTTAGCACTTTGTTTTGGTTGCCGCTGTACCGAGTTTCTATTACAGTCCCGGCTGGGGTCATATAACCCGTTTGTTGAATAATTAAGCTGAGGCAGCTAGCTGCGTGTTGATTGTAGGTATGATGCTGTCCCTTTAAAGAGTTCCCGTCGTGCCGCCGTTGTCCCCGCCTCCTAGTGAGTAAGAAGTATAAATAGCTTCTCTTTCACGCCTCTCGCCTGTATGCGCTTGTGATAGGAGATTGGTTGAGGTCCCGCTCAGGAAGTTGAGACCCCCGAGTGCTAAACGTTCCAGCCGACGACCCGATTTCCGTCCCTGCAGCATGGAGGTCCAGTACTTATCGCACCAGGAGGCTGTGCATCGCGAAGCCCAGAGGATCGCCTCTCTGTCTGCCTGGAAGCTGTTGCGCTCCCGGAGCCAGCGCGGGGGGATGAGGCTGCACCGTTCCCTGCAGCTTGCACTGGTAATGCGAAGCGCCCGGGAGCTGCTGATCAGCTCGGCCCCCGAGCCCAAAGCGGCACCCCCGCCAGCGGCGGCCGCAAGAGAGAGCCGCAAAAGGAGGTCCTGCGGATCCCAGGTGGCAGAGCTGGTGCCCTACAAGCGGGCATGTCTGTGGCAGGAGACCCCTCAACCGCAGCTCCAGGAGGGAGCCTTCCCTGGCCTGGCGCAGGTGCTGCAGAAGCTGCTGATGTCTTCGCAGGTGGTGGGAAGGTGCCGGGCTCTGGGTACCGGGCACATCCCGGGGGTGAACACAAGAGCGGTGGAGGCTTTCTGAGAGCGGAGGGCAGGATCGTTTTCCTGAAAGGGGGAGCTCTGTACCCCCAGGAGTCACCTATGGGACTTCTTCATGTGGTTTAATTCCACCTACGAGGCTGCCGGGCCGCCTGGCTACGAGGGGGCTCCCAGGGGCCCATCTCTAACCGAATGGAGCACTTCCTGTAGCGGAGTGGCAGAAACACTGATACCAAGCCGTGCAAGCCACGCTTCGGGGTCCTCACCCACCGTAAAGACAATCTTCTGGGTGAGCTTCGTGGAGGGAGCTGGAAGAGAAGAGGTTAACAAGCAACCGCAACAAAGTAACCAAGCCGGTTCATTCCGGAACAAACCAGTGACTTAGGGGAGTCCGGGCACAGTATCTACTGACTGAGTTACAGCCGAGAGTTCGCGGGGTGCGCATCCCGCACTTTGAAGCTATCAACACCCCCTTCCTGGACTGAAGTGAACGTGATGTGGGGGGGGCTGCTGGCGGACCCCCATACTGATTATGTCTGGGACACTGGGGGAGGGGGGCCGCTGTTGTAACGCAGCAACTCTTTCATCCTCAGCCAGCAACTCTAGGCAGTGAGAGTGGGGTTCTTGACGAACTGTATGTAGAACTTACGAATACAATAACTTGCTTATTCCATATCTGGCACTGATGGGGTTAACTGGGTATTTACTGCTCAGGCCATTTAAACGCCGGTGAGGCGGTTCGTTGATGCCTTATCCGAACAGATTACGAAACCCCGCTGCTTTCGGGGGTCTGTCGGCGGGATGTTCGTGTTATGAGCTCATGTGTCTTTCTGTTATAATAAAGGAATTATTGTGACGTTTGCCTCCGGTGTGTTTATGGGATGTTCTGCTGAAGCGGTCGGGCAGATGCTTCATTAATACACATTATAAGGTATTTGCTGCGAGGCTGCAGCTCTCCGCGGTATGGGGAAGTCGGCGCAGCTGCTCATTAGCGCGGGGATAATGCGGATCAGCAGGAATTAGTGACTCATGACCGGAAGTCTGGCTCATTCATTTACAGCGTGTGGGGGTAAAACCGGAGCAGGCTGCTTCCTGGGGAAATCCTGCTTACGGGGGAGTATGGGGCATGTAATAGAGCAGTGATTGGGTACAGGGCAGTTATAGGGGGTAGGGTGCATTTAATAGAGCGGTGATAGGTATAGGGCAGTTATAGGGATAGGGGGCATGTAATAGAGCTGTGATGGGTACACGGTAGTTTTAGGGGTTGTGTAAGAGAGCAGTGATGGGTACGGGGTGGTTATAGGGGGTAGAGGGCATGTAACGGAGCAGTGATGGGTACAGGGCAGTTATAGGGGTAAGAGGGCATGTAATAGAGCAGCGATAGGCGGAGACAGTAGGGATTTGCTCTAACACATGTCGGGGTACAGTGGCCCAAAGAAGAGGCGCCATATTTGAGCTGGTCATTTGCTACAAAATGCAGGCCGTTCCCATTCATAGAACACATTTTGGAACCTCCGGCCACGGCGTTTCGTTACGTTCTTTGTAGCAATGCTTCTCAGTGTGCCATGTTTATTATTCTTATTAGAAACATAGAAAGTGACGGCAGATAAGAACCCTTCGGCCCGTCGGGTCAGTTATTATTAATGGTTACGTTATATATTTACATTACAGATATAGTGGGATTTGAGGGTCCGGCCTGCAAGCTTCCCCTCTAGCCTTAAAGCCCTTTCATACAAAGTTCCTGGCATGAACGGCGGGCTTTTGGGTCTCGGGAGCTTCCATTCCAAGCGTTAATGTTATATTTTATTATTAAAACTCTTTTCCTCCATGCGTAGCAAGCCTCATGTGAAGCAGTATGCTTTAGATAACGGGGGCTGCCCTGCCCTGCCCTGTGGATGGCACATAGGAACGGTTACTGTAAGAAAATGATAGCAGGAACTCTCCATGGTTTGGTCACCGTAGTGAGAGTTGGTAGGAGAGTTATGGTTTCCAATGCTAGAAGAGCTAAACGGGCCCTGCATAATGTATAATTCAATGGGTGGATGAAGCCCACTGATTTACCTCTGCATTTTACAGGGCCAGCCAAGTTGTTATCGCGGCAGAATCTCACCGGGTTTGGAGCGTTTGTTGTAAAGCGAGGCCGGTGAATGTGATTGTGTTGGGTAATGCAGCGTGACAGCATCGGAGAACGGCGGGGAGCATCCTGTGCGTCATACCTAGCGATAGCGTGTCACAGTTGTGGGTCAGCTATCGTGATGCGTTGTGACTCAAACTTTCTGTCTGAGGTCATTCTTTGAGTCTTTGTGGCTCGGGCTTTATTCACCGGGTTAATCGCAGAGATTCTTGCATTGTGACCCCCGTCCGATGCACACTTTATCCGCCAGACACGGATTTACCTGTCTCTATCTGTCACACCTTATATTCTCAAGCCCCAGAAATACTTTGTATTCAATAAACACTTTTGTCTTTAATTCCTCACTATGTACCAGTGACAGCTGCAGGGGGGGGTCCTTCTTCAGTTGTGACCCTAAAACCCCCCTAAATGTCCTCATCATTTAGGTGATGATTCCCTTTCTGCTAGTAATGTGTGACTGCCCCCTGGTGGTGTCTTGCTGCCTCTAACGTGGATGAAGAAGCCGCGGGTCTCTGATTAGATGTCTGTTTTCTATTCGTATGTTATGCAGAACCCCCCATTCCTTATACAAACCAGCCACAGTGGGCTTTATTCACTAAAGGCAGAGTTGTCAGAGGCGTTTGTAGGAGAGTTGTGGTTTTAGCCCCCCTCTCTTCACTATTCATCACGAAGGGCCAACACTGTCAGGTTTCTCCAATGTAAAATGACCCTGTATAAAGCATAATTCAATGGGTGAGGAGCCGTTAGAGAAATCTCCCTGATTTCACTATACATTATACAGGGCCAGCCAAGCTCTTCCTGCAACAGAAGCTCATTGATGTTGAACTTTTATAATGAATATTAAAGCAAGGAAATCACGACTACCCCGTCAATGCTAATAGTGAAAGCGAGGCTGTCAAAAGTACTGGGACCAGCCAATCAGAGGGGCCAGTCTCCTTACTCTCTCATTGACTCTTAATTGGTTGGAAACAGAATCTAACATTCTATATACAGAGAGGAGCACAAGGACAGCAGGAGGTGCATAAGGCAGGACAATGTGCCACAGACAGATAAGGTGTGCTTACCGGAGGTTCTTAGGGCAGGGTGATGGGTGGGACATGGGCAGATCAGTAGGTGGGGTAATGGGATGGGTGTGGGATTGGCAGCTGGGATGGGCGTGGGGTAATAGGGATGGGCACAGGGCAGGTGGGAAGGGTGTGGGGTAATGGGATGGGCGTGGGATAATGGGATCGGTGTGGGGCGAGTAGCTGGGATGGGCACAAGGCGGGCAGGTGGGATGGGCATGGATCCCAGTAAAGACTTAAAGCCTGGGGCCCCACGATTCCTGATGGCGGCCCTGCCTGGCAGATTTTGTTTGTACTAGAAGTTGTTGAGATTTATAGAATCTCCCGCTTTAATGGATAAAATTAATTTTTTTAAAAAATATCATAAAATGCCCCTCTTAGGAGGGCCTGTGACAGCAGATTTTCTAGATTGTAAGCTCCATGGATCAGAGCCCTCCTCACCTATATTTTCTGTAGGTCCAAAATGTTACGTAATGCACTGTTTAGCCATTGTGCAGCGCTGGGGCATATGGCAGAGCTATGTGAATCAATTAAAACAATTATTTGCAGACAGATTGCTAACCCTCTGACCAAACACACTAATCTTCATACTCGCACTCACACTCACACTCGCCCCGCAATGCTCTCAAATAACAAAGGATTCATGTAAGAACAACCGTGTAAAGCAGTTTACTATTTATTTCTTTTTTTTTCTTTTAAAATGCATCAAAACATCTTTGTTTTTATTGATAGTTTTTTTTTTTTCTTTTTTTTTATTCTAAAATCAAACAGGAAAAAAAATGGCAGGATAAAAAGTAAAAGAGCTTATCAGCTTTGCATTTATCAGGGCCATTTTCTTTAAAAATTTTTGGCCATTTTTTTTTTCCATTGAAATTGTGACCACGTAATCCTTTTTTTTTTGTGTGTGTGTGTGTTTTAAGTCATTGGTTCATTAACCCTTCCCCTGCCGAGAGATAGCCACGGCGGGAAAGCATCGCACTGATTGGTGCAACACCGGCGGTGAAAGCGTCCCCGCGGGATCCTCTGGCAAGGAAGGGGTTAATTTGAAAAACATTTCCCTTAAAGTGGCGAGCTGATGTTTATTCTGAGATCAGTTCTATGAGTACACAAAATATTTCATTGACGAGACTCGCAGAATGTGTTTAAATATAACAGTAAAATAATAATTTGTCCAAAAATAGATGATTTTGCTTTTTTTTTTTTAAATACGTTTTAACTTTGCACGTTATTAAAATAGTTGTACAGTGGTTTTTGAAGCCCCACACCTTGTATTTTCCTCTGTCATATACATTGCGCCCTGTAATCTGTGTAATTCTTTGTACAGACGAAATATTCTATAGCTACACGATAAATAAAATTTGGCAATAGACTCTTTTATAACACAAAAATAATACTTTTCTACATTTCCGTAACATTGCACCACATATAGCAGAGGCGTAGTCTTGGGGGCGCGTGAACGTGGGGCGTAAAGTTTAATAATGGAATTCACATTCCCGTTATCATCAAAACCCGGATACATCTTCCCACCGGAAAGATACGGAGAATCTGCCGGCAGATCGGCCCCATTCGGCCCCCGTCTGGTCGCCCGTTTCCCCTGCTGTAAAGATCCTGTCTCAGATTCAGGAGCCGTATGTCTGTCCCATGCATGTTTAAATCCCCTCACTGTATTAGCCTCTACCACTTCTGCTGGGAGGCTGTTCCGCTCACACTTAATAAAGTAAAACTTCCGTATATTCCATCTAAGCCTCTGAGGGCTCTCGTTCTAACATTTCTCCTCCTTTAAATCAAACTTCCCTCCTGTACACCCTACAGCGTAAGATTAACAGCCCCCTCCCCCCTATATATATTCAACTGGCGACACCGGCACAGGATGCCACTCATCATCCCCCGGGCCTTTCTCACATTTTACTTTAATAGGCCTACTTGTACCCAAAGGAAACATATCGCGAAGGGTGGGCTTTAAGAACTCACCCCTGTAAACATATTTGAGATTTAGATTAAGTGGAACAGCCTCCCAGCAGAAGTGGTAGCGGCTAAACAAGTGAGGGCATTTACACGTGCTTGGGATAGACATACGGCTCCTGAATCCAAAAAGACAGACGGACAAGATGGGCCGAATGCTCCTCATCTGCCATCAAATCCAACGTTTCCATGAACTGTGGTACCTTCCCCACTAAATGATCCGTGAGCCCAAACTCACCCTTACTTTATTCTACAAGCAAAGCAGCAGGCGCTTCCTCTACACCAATCAGGGGCTTCCCATCGCCGCGGAAGGGGTTAACGACAATAAGGGAACGTGTTGCTGCGTAATATATACGAACATGCAGTGCGAGTCTGTGGAGATGCCAGGCGGAAGCATGCCTTCCTTTCCCCCTAATATCCCCCAAAACGTACCGTTTAACCCTCTATTCACAAGGCAACTTTTGCATCAAACACGAACGTCTCGTCAGGACCTCCTTAAGAAATAAAATACAAAGAAGTGAAAATAGGGAGGTATTTTTCCTTTGTGCTGCGACGCTTCTGTGTACAGGGCCATGTCTGCTAAGCCTGCGGCCTGTATATATCTATGGTATATAAATATATATATATATATATAGAGAGAGGGCGGGATGGGATCGGCGCCCGTCAGAAGACTTCCTCATGAAATAAAACGTGACCTGAGTTCCTAGTTGTGTTATATTCCCCCCCCCTCCTCTCGCAAGGCGATGGAAAACGCTTCGTTTATTTAGTGCAAAGAAGACAAGCGCCACGTTGGGAATAAACGTCAAAGGGAAGAGCAACATGGTGAGCCTGTGTTACAGACCCGCTGGGCGGCCATGTTGCCGGAACCTCTGTGTGGCGCGGGGAGATGACATCATCAGTACGGCCATAGCACGAGGCTACAGCTAGAAAGGCCATAACGGGGAGGGTCAGTGCTCCATCCTTTTAGAACATGGTGTCCTGCCCCCCGCATCCTGTCCTAAAGGGGTGCTTTCGAGAACACACGGTGCAACGGGGGGGGGGGACGGTGCATACATCACTCTAACCACACACGTGTGCAAGCAGAGTGCTTTATTAAACCTGTTTTCATGCCTTTGTTGCGCGTTAATATAGAAAGCTGCATAGTTTCAGCGGAGGAGGGGAGGAGAATTCGGTTTCCCTGCGTCCGTCCGTCAGTCCCGCTCAGAACACCCAAAGTCCTTGTGCTCTCATTGATGCGGCTCCTGTCTCCCCCCCCCAGTCATGTCACTGGCAGCATTTAAGTAACTTTTTTACATCATTGTTGTACAGGACGAGGTCATGTAAGGGAACCTACAATACCCAGAAGTGATGTCCTCCAGCTTCCCCGGTGACCTGGAATGGGCATACGCCCGGAGGATCATCGCCCCATCCCTCCCGGACTCGCCTGTTTCGGAATTTGGCAACAAAGATCTAGGTTTCTCGATAAACACGCCGGGGGGGGGGAATAACGACCGGACAGTGAGGTCAACCAAACACTCGCTTTAATACGGACTGGAATGGATGCACGTCCTAAGAGAAACATCCGGCCCTCAGACTTTCACAGAAAGTAGAGAGCTCGCTCCGCATGCCCGTAGCGGGTCCGTCTCTGCGCACGCAGCCCCCACGCACCCCGACGTTACACCGGTATCTCGACTTAAAAGGAAGACGGAATTTGCGTAAATGAACAATTCCAGGCGGTAGGTATTATCCGAGCAGGACATGCAGTTACAAATCTGTTTTTTCCCCGCCACGAACCATTTAAACAGACGGCTGCTCATGCGCGGCACGGGGCAGGAAATGCCGGGAAGCCATGCTTTATGATTTGTAAACCGATAGCTGGTTTGTAAAGGGCGCTGACCGTACATTGGCGTGTGAATACACCCCGCAATAATTAAAACATCACACACATTAGAGTAAATAACTGGTGCATGCCACGTGATAACGAACAAGCGGGCGCGAGAACCCCCTGCAACCCCGCGCTGCATTCAATGCGTCCAATTCAGTTTGGGTTTATCAATACACTGAC
The DNA here is from genome assembly GCA_023333645.1 of Sceloporus occidentalis. NCBI lineage: Eukaryota > Metazoa > Chordata > Lepidosauria > Squamata > Phrynosomatidae > Sceloporus > Sceloporus occidentalis. The sequence continues at coordinate 121,020 of JALMGF010000472.1, read as the reverse complement.
AGCGACCACCATGCACCACGTCCATCAAACAGTCCCTTTATCTATCATATGCTATCATTACACTTTGCCCCTGGGTCTTATTCTCTACACCCCCCCCCCCCCGGGGTAGTTATCCGGATGTCCGCTTCCAATCAACAGATTCAAGTCTCCAGCTTTAGAAAGGTGGAGTCCGGAGAGGGACGCGGCTCGGCCAGGTGGACATTTTGCTTTTCAGGAGCCCAAGTAAAGCCGGCGACCGAGCTGTCGGCACGACAACCGCCAGGATCCTACGACAGGAGCCTTTGCAATGAATGCGTTAATACTGCCGTGCTACCTCTGGATTATTGCATTTAGGTGATAAGACCCTCTTAACTTAATACAGTTGTGCCGCTACACAACAATCCCTCGCTTGTTAGAAATATTCGTTTCCATTTTCTCCCCTTTCATGCTGGAGGAAAAATAATATTGTGTCGAAAGGAATTTTCAGCTCGCCACTTGGGAAGGGATTCCACTTTTTGCCCTCTTCTACTCCCTTTTTTTTAAAATTCAATATATATATGTATATTTAACACTTTTTTTTGCCATTTATAATATTCATGCATCCGCCACACTCCGAATCTAACATTTCCAAACAAAGTCGGAAAAAAGCTTTTTTTTTTTTAAAATAAGCAACGCAATTTTCTTTTTTTTTTTTTTTTTCTTTTTTTTTATGTCTTGGATTTGGGACTTTCAAGCAAAAAATCAGATGTTTAATCAAATGCTGCTTTTTTTTTTTGTTTTGTTTTTTTTTTTTTCTCCAACCTTTTTTTTTTTTTTTTTTTTTTTTTTTTTTTTTTTAATTTTCTCATTTCCGCAGGCAATATGAACAAATATGAGCGCTAAACACTCGTGTGTGTGTGTGCATCTGCGTGCTCTCTCCATAACATTAACCGGCACACGTTATATCCAATCTTTTGGATGATAAAACTCATCAATACAAATTGAAAAAAATAAAATTAAATAATAATACCATGTTTTGTACATTTGTTTTTTTTTTTCCAAAAGTTCTCTGCAGCTTTTTAGAAACTCTAACGCCATTTTTTGCGTTTTTATTTTTTGTTGTTTCTTCTTCTTCTTCTTCTTCGTCTAGATGGGGAAATTCGACCAGTTGAAATGGTTCAGAATTGACATATCGAGGAGGTGCTCAGAGAGAAGGGGGGAGGTTTGCGGTAAACATGTTCTCCTCCTGAGTGTCATCTACTTTCTTCCAACGTACAGAAGCCCTCCCAAAATATATTGTATTATAAAAAGCATGCTGCGAGGGCATCCTTCCTTCCCCCCCAAAAAATTCGCAGGGAATAGAAGGAAGATTCTCTTTTTTTTGGTGGAGATTTTTGTATTTTTCTTTTCCGGGGCATGTATTTCTCCTCCCCCCAATCTCACTCCTTTTTGCAGACGTGTCTTTGATTTCCCTGCTAGATTGAAGTTTTTTGTTTGTTTCCTGTAAACATATATATAGATATATTTGTATATATTTATATATATATTTGTTTGTTTTTAGCACCAGTCGTCCTCCTCACTCTCACTGTAACGTTCGTGACGAGATTTTGTGGGTCGCGGGGTCCCGTGGGAATAGCCGTTGGGCAGCCTGCGCCCGTGTGGCGAAACTGGGGGTGCCCCTCCGGGGTCGGCAGTCCTGGAGGAACGCTGGTCGCAGGGGTGAGGGCCCTCATAGGAGGAATCCCTGTAAGGACCGCTGTGCCTGCATCCAGCACGGGGGGCGTCAGAGCAATGTCCCCTGGCGTGACGGTGGGATCGAGGAGAGTCGTCGTGTGTGGCCCTTCTCTCGCTGCTTTCTGCGTGGCTGTCACACTGGGGGTATCTCCGTTGTAGGGGGTTGGTCATTCTGCATGGGCTCTGCTGTTGCTGTTGGGGGGAGCAGACACTGGCAGGCCGGCGAACCACCGGGGAGTAGGTAACTCGCGGCCTAGGGGTTGGGGGCAGCTGGGGCAGCTGTCGCCTTCCTCTGCGGGGTGTGCTGGCCCCAGAGGTTGAGGGCACGGGGCTGCCATCCACTGAACTACTGCCCTACACAAAAATCCAAACAAAATGGGAATTCAAGAGCGAGAGAAAACACGAAGAGGAGACACGCGAGGGAAGTGGTACACAAGACACAAGAGGGAAGAGACAGAGAAAGAGGGCAAAGTGAAGAGAGAAATGACAGATGACGGGTAAGAGGACAAAGGGTTGGTTGATAGCGGAATAAGAAATGCAAGTTGAAGAAATGTCAAAAGAGAGAGATGGGAGATCAAAGGGATGGGAGACGACCGCCAAGAGCAATCGAGAGAATGATTACGAATGAATGAAAAGTGATGGAGGAGAATAGACAGAGAAGTAAAACAACAAGAGAACAGGAATGATGAGGTGTGTAGATAGGACGTATCCCAGAGAAGCAGGTATAAGAAGGTGGGTCGAGAGAGAGGCAAGGAGGGACAGAGGCGCCCTCACACAGATAAAGGTGGGGTTCGGGAGAGGTTAGGAGGGTAAGGATGCCACAGCGACAAGAAATAATAAGAATAATAACAAAAATAAAAAACGGAAAAAGTGGAAGAGAGATGGATTTTCTGTAAGTTTTTTGTGCAGGAACAAGCAGTTTGAGCAAAAACAAGCAGGGAGTAGAGACAGAAGATCCAACCAAAGCAGGAGGTGGCAACAAAAAGAGATAAAGCCCCCAACCACACTACCCTTTTCTCTCCCCCCCCGCAGTTAATAGTAGGGCTAATTGAAATCCCATTCTGAGATATGAGCAGCAGGAGAAATATGGCAGTATGGGAAGCTGATACCCCAGCAAGAGGGGGGAAGCAGGTAGAGGGAGGGACAACACCAGAGAGAGGAGGGAACATGAAACAAAGGGGCGTCACACTGGCACCCCCTCCCAACCAAAACTCAAAGGTGAGGAATTGAGAAAAAAGTGGAAAAGGGGTAAAAGATGAAGGGCGATTATTTTTATATAGGTATATACAACCCTCCCCTGGCAGAGACCTGCAAAACCTCCAGATTCACCCCAATTCTAGTGCGGTACCCCTTTAACTCCACAAAGGTCCCCCTAAACAGCATGCAGCTGACAGATTTACAGAACTTTAGGTTAATTCATCACAGCACGACCCAAACTTTCCTCGTTACTCTAAAACACGAACACGGCATTCCATGTGATGGTTCTGAGAAGGGGTGACCCACCTGTCTGTGTGGGGCATAGTCTCTGCCCGCACTCGGTGAACGTGAATTTGGCCTCCCGTAGTCTAAGCGCTCCCGATCAGAGCCGGCGTGGTGGTGGTGGTGATGATGGTGGTGGTGGTGATGATGGTGATGTTTTCGGTCTCGGGTACGTCCGCGCTCCTCAGAAGGCAGGTCACATGACTGCGTTGTAGTGCTGAGTTCTGTGCCAAGACCTGTAGGGGGGTAAAGAAAAGACTTGTGTAGGACAGGTTCAGTCTTCTTGATGGTTAGATGCCACCTGAATTTCCTTTTGGTAGTGGCAGGTACTTTTTTAGACCATGTGATGAGCAGATATCGTGACCACAGTTAATATTTTACTAAAGAGAGGCCATAACCGGGATCAAAATGAGACATCTCTCCATTCCTCAAATTCCTTCCAATATTTAACAGTTCTATCTTCATTAAATTTTACCCTCATTCATTTCTTTCATTTTAAACCATCTTCACATTCCCAGCAGAGATGCCCTCACCTGATTCTAGATCCCCATATCGGTTGAGAGACTTCTCAGACACCCGGTGTCCCCGTTCCCTCCTGCGCTGATGCCCATGACGAGGTCCTTCTTCTGGCGTCACCCTCTCCAAGGAGTAATCATTCAGTCGAATGCCTCTGGCCTGGGAATGGCCAAGCATAGAGGTGGACCGCTTCATGGGGCTTCCATCTGCAATTGTCTGCAAAATAAATTTCGGGGCATATAATGCATTTTATTCACACAATTTAATGAACATATTGTTTATATACACATTTTATGACTTTATGGATTTATGGAAACAGCGGGATGTCTCAATGCATTATTATTGTAACTCGGTTGTAGGACATCTATAATTTCAAGGGGCAAGAGAAAAATCTTTCTGCGGCAAATACATATATATCTTAAAGAGTGAATGAATGTTCTTAGACGTTGAAATGAATGAAACGAATGTGGGATTTGTATTTATATGCCACATCGGTTCCATTACTTCTTTAGGGTCTCGTACACCGCCTGCTTGAGGAGAGCTCGACTAGATGTGAAAGGACGCGGTAATCTGGAGATGACCAAATCCAGCCAGGGTGGTCTCAACAGTGCACAGGACCCCCTAATATTTCAGATGGCCATGGAGGGATGCTTTTTATTTGACATTGAAAAATTCTGAAGGCTGCTTATGTAACCAAGTAAGGCATTCCGACGGGTATTTTCACGATTAATTCCTCAACATAAATTCTGTCGTTTCGGGTTTATTCACTAAAGCGATAGTTGGCTGCAGTGTTGTGGTTTCAACTTCACTATACATTAAAAAAGGCCAACTCCAGCGAAGAAGAGCTTATCAGAACAGATCTGTCTAATGATTAAGACCAAGATATCTTACTTTATGCAGCTCAGCTCACTCCTTCTTCCAGAAGAACCCCTGAATTCACTATGCATTAGAAATTGCCATCCTTGCCCAGAAGGCTGCGCTGGCCCTGCACAATGCATAGTTCAATCAGCGAGGTGGCTTTCAAGAAATCGCACTGATTTAAATTTGCTTTCCACAGGGCCATCGCTGGAAGTGAAGTCAGTGAGATGAAACTGCAGCTCTCCTTCCAAACTCCCTCTTTGGGTAATAAACCTCTTTGTTGTGACTTTTAGGTCTGTAGAACCTAAAAGGTAAAGCAGTTGAAGAAGGTGTAGAAACTCCTTATTTATTTTAGATGCACTCAGAGAACACAAACAGAATGCGAGGATTCCGCTAAAACATTTTGTTTTAATTAACTAACGTCGCTACGGGGGGGGGGGTTGTTTATGGGTCAGAATTTCTAATTTCATAAATGGAACCATTTCAACTGACAGACAAACCTGAATATCCCCAAATTTACTAAACAGCCAGTTAAATAAACGCTCACACGTTCATCTAATGCTGAGAATCTATTCATGCCGGCCCCAAGACTATGGGCTACCGGGAATTCCCACCAGTGAATCGGACTTAGCTTTATAGGCTTCTTTATTACCCTGTGTACGGTTACACGCATGCTACGTGTCCTACAGCCGCACAGATCTGCACTACATACTAAAGACATGACGTTACACACGGGTGACGTGAGAAAGCAGTTTAATCGTAGAATGAGTGTGGATGTACGGACAGGTGCTGTTGTGTATGAAGGCATTTGCATGTGGGTATTTGTACTTATTGGTATGCGTTATTATTTAACGACTTACATAGCGCCATCATATTCTGCAGCGCGGTACAATAGATAAACGGGGGCTGCATCACATAACAACTTGGACTTACAGACACAAAAGGACAGGAGGGCTTACTTAACATTTGTGTTTGCTGTGAATGACAATTACTTCGTACACAACGATGAAAACACAGTTGGAATGCAATCAACAATCCGACGGACAGAGAGAGAAAGATGGAGGAAGAGAAACGAGCAAAACGAAATGGAGAGGGAGAAAGAGTGAGTGAGAGAGAGGAACACGGAGTGTGTGAGAAGACACATTATTGATATTACATACACTGAGATTAATTCCTCTGGAGCGGGGTTTCCTTCGCGGCTACAACAAGACAACAGACAGAGGGGAGAGAAGAGACAACCGGGAGGGACAGGTCACGGGGCAGTGTAAGACAGATAGCATGGGGAGAGACAGGAGGGCAAAGAGAGAAAGAGAACACAGGTTAACAGCAGTACGACACTTTCATAAATCTAGTGTCCCGTGTTAGCGAGAGATGGGGAGAACACGATACACTGACCACAAGGAGAGGACACGGTACATAGAGACAGAGGAGGATGGAGTCCTCCCGGGTAACACCACGTGTGTCACAGCCCCAGCCCTGAAACTATGGGGGGTGTTAAATCAGGGGAGAGACAAAGAGAGAGAGAGAGAGAGAGAGGGGAGAATTAGGAGATCTGAAGGAGCAAGAACACAAAGGAGGAACGTTAGAATTCAGAGGCCTGTAAAAGCAAATGTTAAAGGAAGGCCCTGTGACCGGTGCCTCTGGACCCCGAAAAGAGATGGGCAGTGGATCTAAACTTTGGCTGCCCCCGTCAGGTCAGAAATCACGCGGGTATCCCAAGATCTGTATGTGCCTGGGGCCGGTCCTCTGCACCAGTTATTGGAGAAACGGGCCACTGCTAGACAATACAGTATTTACTATCTGTAGATGCCCAATGGGTTCCCTAGGATAAAAACAACCATGTAAATTATGTTCTCAGACGAGGTAATTATCTGCGCATGCGCACCGGTAAAGTGCTGAACGCATCTCCTGCCAGCCAGCACTCCGATGAGTCCCTCTATGCATTTACATGAAAACAAATGTAGGGTATAAGGTGACGCTCGCCTATCATATGCATTAAAGTACATTTGATGGCTGGAGAGTCCCTTTAATTTTGATTTTATCTTTTTATAGCTGCTTATGGCCAATAACCCGCTGGTCGTAATCTTAGTGGGCAGTAGGTTGGCGCTTTGTTTAAGTCCATCAGTATAACAATCAGTACGAATGTTTGTGGGAAATAACTACGTTTGTTAAGAGATGAAATATTGCGGTTTAGCTCAGTGCAGAAAGACCTGGCTATAAGTGCGGAAGAAAAGACAAATGGGTCCAAAACGAGTCAGACTAAAATTTCAGTTCATTTTTGACCAATTAGTTTCTGGATAGCGAATTCCGTTTTCTGCCCGTACGTTTTGGACGAAAATCGGGGCCCATTTTAATTTTGGGAATTAAATTTGTTGTCTGACGCCCATATTTACTCTCACTCTCTCACGCAATGATTTTAGTTCACGCTCTCTCTCGTGCTATCTGAATGTCTCGCTACCTTCTCTGCCGACAGTTTCTGCTTCGGTGTCTCACATCTTCCTGCTCTCCTGTCTTCGCTTTTCTTTCTTTTTCCGCATCTTCACGGGTATAACCTCTTAGCGAACTTCCACCAAAATGGCAGTGCTTCCGGTGACGTCCACTCCTCCCTGATCCTCCATCAACATCAACAGAAGCTCTGCCACTGCGATAACCTTCCGAAAAAATGGCGGAGCTTCTGTTGATGTCCTCTCCCCTGATTGGAGCTTTCGGTGACGTCTTCTCCTAGATTCTCCAATGTCACATAAAGCTCCAAGATTACACATGCTATCTTGGTGAAAATGGCGGAGCTTCTGGTAATGTCCTTTAGCTCTACCCTTCAAATCAGGGGAGAGGATGTCACTGGAAGCGATGCCATTTTGGTGGAAGTTTGCGGTGATGCGGACGAAGAAAGAAGAGAGAGAAAAGAGAAGAGCAAGAAGGTGAAGAACAAGAAGATGTGAGACGCGGCAATGGTCGTGAGAGAAGGTAGGGAGACATTCAGAGAGTGAGAGATTTCATTACATTTGTAATTTGTAGGAGTTCGATTGCACAGTCTAGTGAAGAAAATGAGATCTCCATAAACCTTGGCAGAGGCGAGCTTCTGGTGTTGATTTGTTTGTGTTGTTCTGAGGGTCGATGTGTTGTGTTGGCCAGTGAATGGTGTCCAGTTCCTCAGTGGCATGTCCAGGTTTGTATAAAATAGGATAGGCTCTGCTTAGGTACTATGTCTTGTTTGGACAGTAAACCTGATTTTGGTTATCTGGGCCCACAGACACAACAAGTAGTAAGTCCATGGTTTTGTTTTGTTAAATAAATAAATATATATATATATATTTATTTTGTGGAGTGCAGTCTTGGTGCCATTTCTGTCTGATGTGTGGAAAGGCAGAGACATAGGTCAGAATCTCACTCACCTGATTGTCAGCCGGTAGTCTCGGCATGGATGACGCTCTTCCGTGTTCCTCAATCACCAGGTACTGTTCACTGTCTGAAAAACCATCTAACGCCATCTCCCTCATCTCCACCGACTGTCAAATGAGAATGAGAAGAGACTCAATCCTAGCGCTGTTGAATGAGACATCATTCCTAGTAATGCTGAATACCCAAACCCTTCCAAGAAATGATCCTTTCAGATTTTATGGCAGGAACCCTTGTCATGTGACATAAAAACAAGCACTTATAGGTTGTTGCAATAGAAACCTTTTCTTGCGGTTTTTATGGAAATAAACATTTAGGGGAAAGAATAGAATATCAGACTACGTTTTTTTTGTTGCTTAACATATTGTTATAATGTGTTGTGGAAGTGGAACATCACCTTTAAACAATAAAACTCCAATTAGGAATAGTGTTGGACCCCAAAAACTAAAGGAGAGTTTTAGCCTGGCCTTCTCTTCTAATGGACCTGGTCAAGCCGGCTATTCCAGCTATAGTCACACTTACTTTGTGTGAAGTGGAGATTGGAAAGAAAAAAAAAAGAGATAAATCAAGTAAAATAAATATGAATGATTTTTACTGACCTGAGAATTCGGCCAACTGTTGGTGTTCTCTTGTGTGCGCCCCCTCTCTGGGCTCCAGGTGCCGGTGTTACGGAACATTTGTTGGGCCTTTTGGGTCATCCAGGACTGGCTTTCCTTCATACCACCCTCAGGCATACCCCTGGGAAAAGAGGATGGAAACCTAGAACGATCCTGTACTCTGTTAAAGTATTGAAATGTTCCTATCATATCTCCCCCTTTTCTTCTTTCTCCAGGCTGAACATATTGAGATCCCTTAGTCTTTCCTGATCAGCGTTTTTGTAGCCCACCTCTGAACGCTCTCCATTGTGTCCATATCATTCTGGAGATGGGATCTCCAGAACTGTACCAAGAGATCTGCCCAGAGATCTTTCTGCCCCTAATGCCTCTATCTATCCAACCCATCACCTTGCTTGCTTTTTCTGATGCATTTATTGCATTGCCTGATTACCTTTAAGTAAGTGCCCTCAATGGTACAATTTGCTATTGTATTTTTATGCCCCAAGTGCATTATTTTACATTTATCAACATGAAACTGCAGCTGCCACCCTCTCAACCATTCTTCTAATTTATTTAAATAATTTTCCACCCAAAAAACAAACGTATTCTGCCCAGAATGTCTACCCTGTTGCAGACATAAATGACATATCATACCATTAACAGGATTTATAATATCACTAATAGTTTAACAGGATCTCTGTGTAGTAAACCTGTGCCGTTTCTGATCATGCAAACCCTTTACTTCCAGATATTTAACAATCCTTTCCTTTAGCTCGGTTTCCATTCATTTGCCAACTACTGGCGTGAGACTTACTGGTCTGTAATTATCTGCGTCTTCCCTGCTACCTTTTTTTATGACGTGCTACTACAACTGCCAGCTTCCAGTCTTCTGGAACTACTCCTGACAACAGTGACAGGTTAAACAAGTCTGACAGGACATTCCAAAACTCTTTTAACAACTTCCCCATCACCCACCTCTGTGAAAACCGAACAGAAATATTTATTATGATTTAATATTTATTAGCAGTCGGCTAGATCTTCTTTCTCATTTATATAATGTATCTTTAATGTAATTATTTCTTGTTTAGGTTGCGTGTGCGGGTACGAGGATTGGCAGATACAGCCATACACAGGGCTGACTTCACTCACATCTCCCCTCCTGGCTCCTGCTGGGAAGACGGCAGAGCATTCAGTCCCAGGAGCCCATCCTGCGTGGGCGAAGGAGGCTCCATCCTCTGGAACATGAGCGGGGTCCGATTCTGAATGAAGCAAGGAAGACACATGTATCACGGGCGCCCTAAACTTTGCATGGAAGCCAATACACATTGGGAAGGCGTACTTCCCAAAGGTCTGGCAGCTAGACCTAAATCTGATTGTTTTGCTCAGGTTTGTCCAAATATATAAAGTTAGCTGCGGATGTCTCTCTTCTTTAAACCAGGACAGGGTCAGAGCGTAGAACCCAGTGCTGGATTCAGAATGCCAGCGAGGGGCACAATTCTTCTCACCCTATTTCCATCCATTAAATAGAACTAAGCCTGCCCCAGCACGAAGACCGACATTTCAATCTGCTTTAGAGATGACTGACCCAATACTGGTTTATATCTCTTATAGAAAATTCCAAAACCAATTACAAATTCTTTTTTTCAATTTGTATTGTAATATATTAATATCATTTAAAAGGTATTATTTCTGTTATTTGCATTAGCGAGGGACAGTTTTGCTACAGGTAAGGAGGAATTTTCTGGGATAAATAATTCATTAAGAGACGGCTGATGTTACCTGTTCCTCCTGCAACACCTGGAGTCTCTTGGCTTTGCTCTGTCTGTAATACTCCATGATCATCATCGCAGCATAAATTTTCCCCACGGTGAGGTCAGTGGCTATCAGACGACAAAGTAATACAAGGAATTCCACTTTATAAGCGAGAGAATGGCCGTCACTTTAAGCTTACGAAGCTGGTTCCTCGGCCCGTTAGCAATTAAAGGGCTTGAATTAAGGACCCCGACTGACATAACTCTTCACCAAAACTTGACAGCAACTTTAACGTTCTCTGCAAATCGAGTTAAACGGGACGGATGAACTCAAGTTCATCTCAGCTTGTGAGTCATTTGAACTTCAACTTACAGGTACAGGTACCCGAGATACAGGTTCTCAACTAAATACTTAGCCCGGACCATACATTTCCTACGACAGATGTGCGATAATGTAATTCTAACTGTCTGGCAATTGATTACTCTGTTTTACCTAAATAGCAGTAACCTATAAGAATGATTTCAGATACGTGACATGAAAGTCATTCAATACTGCCTCGTGCCCTCGTTCCCCACTCACATTTATGTGGAGTAACTAACAGATCAAGAGTTTTCTGGGACAAGTTCGGCCAAATGGCCATCATCTCCTTTCTGAGCTCTTTGTCCATCTGCTGCTTATCAGCTCCACCTGCAACACACGGAAAAGGGTGAAGATCAGCAACAACAAAACAAAGCCATAGGTATTAGTGAGTGTGAACTCGAATTAAGCATCATATAGCACACCACCTCATCTGTATTTCTCGGAGGCCCTTCTCACTCCAAACCTCGCAATGCCAGTGTCCCTCTGATTCTCAATGAATCCCAACTCATGATCCACAACCGAGCCTCAGACAGACTCAAAGCTCATCAGTAAACTTATATGTATTCCTAATATGCGGCACATTTTCTCCTCTGACCTTATACTCACCATATACATAATATCAAACTTATCAGGGTCCTTTAAACTCTTTATAGAATCCTACACAGAGCCCCATCCCATCATTATTCTTCCGAAACCCAACACAGCCCCATATTAAACCTCTCTTCATCTCACACCCCTACTCAATAGTCTTTAGAACAGAACAATAGCTGCATGACTTTATCTTTGTTAGTACAAAAGGCACACATGAGGGACACCAATGTAGGAGAAGTTCTACAGGTTCTGCTACAGCCAAAACACATTGGAACAGCAGGGAGGATGGTCAGAGGTCTCAGGCACTTTGTGTGCGTCACTCACTGACCTTTGGCAATCTTAATGTCCAGCGCTGTTCTGATAAGAGCCATAAGAGTGGAGTTGAAGTGCACCGTGTTATCATCAGCGACAGGGAGGTCCATTCTCAGCAGCCTCTGTAGGAACCCAGAGAAGAAGGCGTCAGGTCATCGCACAAGCTGCACCTCTCCAACCTTTAATCCCAACCCAGGTCCAGTACTCAGAGGCTCCAAATTTTAGGCATCTCTAGGGAAAGAAAGCTGCAATACCCAAACTCTGAGAAAGCTAACTAGTGTATCAGAAGCGGACAGTTCTATTTAAACACTTCCCAGATGTCGCCCTTTACCAGGCATCTTCCCAGTCACCCCGTTTGGGTAAAATACTAATGTACAAAGCCTTCTCTGTAGAACTATCTTCTTTGTACTCGGCCTTCCAAGTACAAAACATTCTAAGCATCCTTAGTGACCAGAGCCTCAGAGTTCTGTATGATAACAAGAAAGATAGTGACATTACCCCTTCAACGCCAGAGTGAGAAGAAGACAAATAGCTTCTTCCACCCAAGCTATAAAACAGCTCTCTGGCAGTGACGAGGTTGAAACTAGCAAGAGGCGACCCGAACTGAAGCCGAGATCAGCAGGCATTAAAAACAAGCAAACTCGATACATGCGGCATGCACAACTGGTCCATGCAACGTGCAGGGTCCCCCCATGCAATCCCTTCGTAGAACTATAACTCCTACAGAGGGGGGAGCACATGGGGGAGAGGGCTTCTAGGGGAGGAGGGGGGCGAGAGAGTGAGACAAGGGGAGGGTGAGAAAGGGAGAGAGGGAGGAAAAAAAGAGAGAAACACATCGACAAAACAAGCTGTGAAACGTGTCAGTCAGAGGTGTTACGCAGGATCAATGAGACCCCAAGAGAAAAACTGAGACCTTTGCCACGCAATTAACCGGATTCCCTGACCATACGAGAGTTATCAGAGATAGGGTACAGGGCGCAGAAATGGGAGAAATATGGAACCGAGGAGTAATTGAATGGCCTTATAACTCAGCAGTGATGGGTACGGGGCAGTTATAGAGAGAAGGGCTCTGTAATAGAGCAGTGATAGGTACAGGGCAGTAATAGGGGTAGGGGGCATGTAATAGAGCAGTGGTGGGTACAGGGCAGTTATAGGGAGAAGGGCTCTGTAATAGAGCAGTGATAGGTACAGGGCAGTAATAGGGGTAGGGGGCATGTAATAGAGCAGTGGTGGGTACAGGGCAGTTATAGGGAGAAGGGCTCTGTAATAGAGCAGTGATAGGTAGGGGGCAGTTATAGGGGTAGGGGGCATGTAATAGAGTAGTGATGGATACGGGGTAGTTATAGAGAGAAGGGCTCTGTAATAGAGCAGTGATGGGTACAGGGTAGTTATAGAGAGAAGGGCTCTGTAATAGAGGAGTGAGAGGTACGGGGCAGTAATAGGGGTAGGGGGCATGTAATAGAGCAGTGATGGATACGGGGCAGTTATAGAGAGAAGGGCCCTGTAGTAGAGCAGTGATAGGTACAGGGCAGTCAGATAGAAGGGCTATGTAATAGAGCTGTTATAGGTACAGGGCAGTTATAGGGGTAGGGGGCGTGTAATAGAGCTGTTATTGGTACAGGGCAGTTATAGGGGTAGGGGGCATGTAATAGAGCTGTTATTGGTACAGGGCAGTTATAGGGGTAGGGGGTCCTGTAAAATAGCAGTGATAGGTAGGGCAGTAGTAAGTATCATTGTTCAATTAGTGGACCCCTCAGTAACTGAGAATGTTTACAGTGATACCATAGAATAGCGCTTTAATATGTACAGATCACACTGGATAATTAACATTATTATCGCATAGGTTACGATTCAAGCAGGAAGGGGGCAGGAGGGACTGCAACGCAGACCTGCATCACTCTGTTAATGCACTGTGCACTTACCATAGTGAGTGTGGAGAGAGAGAAGAGGGAGCGATACACAGAGGCAGAGTGAGAGAGAAAGGGATGTGGAAAGATTGGCAGCCTATCTGTACATGATATGGTAGCTTTAAAAATTGAAACTGTCCCTTGCAGTCTGGGGTCCACCTAATACACAATCTTCAGTCTGCAGTCACCCATTTTCCTCAACCTTGTGTATGGTGAGCAGGCCCTAAAAGCCTAGTCTAGTCCCTTACGGCATTACGGCTTGTGACCGGAGACCTGGCGAACATATGACCGAGAACATAGATCTTATGCGCGGGGGGGGATTTTTGGGGGGGCTCAGAAGGTGCTATAGCCCACGTCTGTCTGAAACAATATATCACAAGTAGACCCAGCTAGGCTCAGACCAGGCGTTGCCATCAAAAATAAACTGAAAGCTCCGAGTGTTGCTGTATAACCCTATGGCTTTAACGCACATACCCAGCAAACAAATAGAGCCCCTGAGCATCCGGCTCAATAACAGAGACCTATCAAACATAAAGAACCTCCGAAGGCGAAGGGATACCTGGAGAACTCTCTGTAATAAAAAACCACTATCATGGGTGAATCATCTTGTTACATACAAATCATTAGGGCCTGCAAACCCAATTCACCATTGAGACCATCAGAACATCATCATCTCCATGAGGTACCATAGGAGCTGCCACCACTTTTCTTAAATAGAATGCCTAGCGGTTCCGGCCATACTCTTACCAGGTCTCACCTCTACTGCCGGCTACTGGGAAAAACCATGGAGTAAGCGGGGCAGGCATTCTGTCAGAGCTAGAGAAAGCCCCACAAAAACTCAGATCCACCTACAAAGCCACCTGTAGACCTCAATGTCCTTTGACCCGAGAGATCTGCAAGCAACTAACATCGTCTTTAACCAGGGAAGATGTGACTTGTGATTATAATAAACAATATAAAACAACACTCCAAGAGAGCAACCGGTTTCATCGGTCAGTTGTGTGCTGGTTTTACTATCGGATAGCGTGATATGTCCCTATAGCATCGTTGCCCCATGGCTTTTTTGTTTAAAGAACCAAGCTGGCTTAATATTCAGTACTTCTAGCCATATGCATCGATGCATTCGGTAAAAATCGGCACACGGACAGGAATTTTATTGTGTGACCCACCGCCTGACCACGTGTCTGCTGGGAGATCGCGATGCTGAAACAACAAAGACAACACTCTTCTCTGTCCCAAAGTCCACCCCTAAATCTGTACAGAAAAGGCCCCAAAACATGGATATGGATATTTCGTTTTGTGAGTGCTTTGGTAATCGGTACATTATCTGCTACGTGTCACTTTCTTGTGGTAGCGGCTGAAGTTCACTTGTGGTGGCATCTAGTGCTGCTTTAGGGAAACACTACAGCTAAGCAAGCCTAAATCAGTAAGCAGGTTGACGATGTTGTGTTCATAATTTAGCTGGCCGCATTGCGTCTAATGCCTCCCTCCCGTTCCCCCCCACGACATTTTGTTGTCACCCAAAGTACAAGACAGGTCATACACGCACACACATTGACAACACATCTCCACGTCAAGATATCCAAAAAAATAACATAAAAAAAAAAAAAGACAAAGAGCTGTCCAGAGGCTTCCAGTCAAGATGGGTCCTGGCATTAAGGAACTCTCTGGGGTACATTTTAACCCCCTCTGCTGCTAGAATATAACAATGCCCCTAGCAGCGGAAGGGTTAAGTTACCTCTCTCTCTTGTAGGTTATAGGGTGGGATGAACGGACTAGGAAGGGTTGGGAGTCATGGGAAGTGGTGGTGGGGATCTACCTTATAAGCAACTCGAGCAGGGCATTTCTTCCCCAGACCCAAGGGAGGCGAGATAAGTCTGAGCATCTCATACAAGTCTGTGTATTTCATGCGACCCCTGGGAACAGAGAGAGAGGAGCCACAGAGGAGCGGAAACGGTAGAGATATGAGAGGGGATGGAAGCAGGTAAATAGGCAGATGAGTTTTGAGTATGACCGCAGATAGATATGTAAAAAGAGACAATGGGAGTGATGGGGAAGAGGGTGGAAATGGGCAGGAATTCCCAGTTTGCATGGATTAGAATGTTGAAAATAATGGCGGGTACAGAGAGCATGGCAAGGCAGGTGTTTTGGTGTTTAGATGGGGTTCCAAGGCCATAATATGCATTTGATGAACCATGGAATGAAATAAGGGCGGTAATTAATAAAATAGATTAAGATGATCCTCAAAGAAAGAAAAGAAAGAATGTTGATGAATAGGAATATGGAATACGGATGGTTCAATGAAATGTTGAGAGAAGTGGCGCAAAACCATAAAAGTATCAAAAGATGGAAGATAGATGGAAAGAAGCGGAGCGTTGGCGGCAGGAAAAGGAGCAGAGAAGGAAGAAGATCATAGGAAAGCGAAATAAGAAAGAGAAGAGTAGAATAGGAAGAAAGAGGAAGAAAAAATGAGAGGAAGAAATACATGAGAGCGCGCAAAACCCAGGACACAAAAAGGAATGGGCAGCGGGAGGTTTACTAAGAACGTGGAGATAAAAGGGAGTGAAAAGAGATTAGATCACGTTACTGTCTGAGGCGGTGACACAGAAAAGCCTAAGTCCACCTCGTCACATTCACAAAGGGGCCGTAGAGTGCCCACACCTGACCCAGCCATTGCAGGGATCGGCTGAGGCTTCCATGATTCCCACTGTGACATGAAACCTAACGGGAAGATGTTCCAACAGCCCAATGGAATGCTGGGATGCGAAGGAGACCCGGGAACATCCAGTGTTCTCTCCTCCTAACGAGCAATACTGGATTTACGCATAGCCATGCTTGATGAGTCTCCTTTCACAGCCTCTCTCCGGTAAAGGTGAGTCTATGCCCCGTCCTGCCACTGTGGGTCGTTAGGATTTCAAGGAGAGCGAGGAGGAAAATGTTTTCAGTGGTGGTGGTAAAAAAGGAGTGTGTGAGGGCGAGGTTTATGGAATGGGGAGGGATATCCGGAATGGTTAATGAAGCCCCCCCGAGACTTCTCCGCACCCCTCCCCCCTTCATCAAGCAATCCTTTCCTTCTTTAGAGCAGGCTCCCCCCCTCCCAAAAATAAAACAGTCCATACCCAACACCCAAAACCCAGCAAGCCCATGCTTCGTCTGGGAACTAGAACCCTTTAGCTGCCACAGGGTGAGTGATAAACCCTCTGGAAGCCAAAGAGAGAGGATGCACAATGTGTACACAGCTGAATACAGCTTCGTATAGAAATATATATATGGAATATATATATTGAATTAGGTAGGTGAAAGCAACGCACATTCCGCTGATTCTTGCAGGGGTAAAGGGCTGTTTTTGAAGGATGGGAGAGAAAGGAATATTATTTAGGGGTGAAAGGAAGAAAGGGGCAGATGGGAGGATAGGAGAGGGTTGTGGAAGTTTGTCATTTTTTTTGTTTTTTGGTTTTTTTAATGGTTTTCCAAACCTTGCAAGCCACCCTGTGGGGGCATTTCTTTCCCAACCCCAGCGGGGGGGAGATAACCCGTAACAAACTGTACATGTCCTTATAATGAATGCGCCCGCTGAAATAAGAACAAAGGGGGGTTAGTTGGGAGTGAACCTCCCTTTTCCCTTAGCCTCTTAGGTGTTAGTGTACCCAGCAGTGTTTAGAACCCCAAAGAACATAGAAAAAGTCAAACAATGTGTAAACACAATTAGAACTGTACATTAATATAAACAAGAGAGGGATAAACACCCAAATCTGGCTATGTCAACAGTCTCTGATCAATCATAACATCAAAATTAGCACTTTGGACATGTCTCGTTATATTACCACCAGCTGGATGAGCCGGAATGAAGTACAACATCCCGCTGTGTGTCTGGGAGAGACAGAGAATGGATATCCGCAAAGGGACACCTAAGTCTAGTCACTAAACTCTAAGTATTACATCATTTTGCAGCCGAGTTCCTGCGGACTTCTCCGGCTGCGCATGTCATTGATGGAACTCCTACAACCCAAGAGATTCTGAACCACCAGGTTCAGGAGACATTGCCGATTTTGAACTGGATGGGATGAACTCTTCCAGAGCTGTTCCCAAGTCGGCAAATGCCAGCTCAGGAGCTCATTGGCAGGAAAGGGAGCACTGAATAAACCCCACAATGTGTTGGTTGGAGATAGGAGGGGGGGCATAGGCAACAGGTGGAGATATGGAGAGAAGATGAGGAGAACTGGAGCACAGATGTGGGACCATATAATGTAACTCATTAAATACTTATTGGCTTCCGCTAATAAAGGTTCCCGTGATCCAACTAAACCCCAAAGTGCTAATTTGACACTTTTTGATCATAGCTACTCAGCTAATAATGTTCACATTAACCAGTTTTGGAAGTTTGCCCTAATGGATAAACATAAATATACATAATCACATCATAATAGCAATACAAAAAAAAACCAAAAAAACCTTCAAGGTCTATTCACTAAACTCCAACCGGAGAACTTGGTTGTTCACTAAAGTCACCTCGACTGCAACTCTTGGTATCATGACTTGGTAGAGTTCTCAGCGCCAACGTCAGTCAAAGTCCCTCGAGTTTTAGATACTAAACTCAGGGGCTGAGAGACGGAGCTTAGTGAACAGACCTCTTTCATTCACCAGCAGCAGCAGCTGTTAAAATATATACATAGAGGAAACAAAAACATCTTGCCGGAACTTCAGCAGGACAATATTAACTGGAATCTACACGTAAAAACAGCTGAGGGATATACACAGAGAGAAGTTATACAGGTAATACACGGGTTAACATATCATACATAGAAATAGGAGACAGGGAAGATATAGGGTTACTAAAAGCTGGGTTCTCCTTTGGTGTTTTTTCCGTGGAGGAACATGAAGAGTACCAAGCAAGAGTACCAAGCAAGAGTACCAAGCAAGAGTACCAAGACATTCTAAAAGTCTTAAGACAAGGGTGTTTTCACGGCTCCTTATGGAATGTTTTTCCACGTGAAAGTTTCCATGGACGTTTTTGGATTTGGAGAAATGTTTGGCTTCTTAGCTAATTTTTCTACTTGTTGTAAGACCTCAAACCTTGCGTGGTCCTTGTCTTATAATCATTACTTAAAATATATTCAATTACAAAAAGGGATATTTAAATAGCAATAAACAAATATAAGATGAAATATTTATAAAGAGGTACAAAACCTTGGCTAATGAATTCAATTTAATAATTTAATAGATCTGAATATGAAGTACGGTATATTAATTGCACATGTATAGTAAATATGTCAATGAAAGAATATATACGGTTAATATTTTTAATTCATGGGACATTTTTAACATTTTTTTTAAGAAAAAAAACTGATGATACTGTAGTATTCTTTCACAAATATAACTATTATAGTATTAAAAACTATTAAAGTTTAAAAAAAAAAAATATTTTCCCATTCCCTATCTTTGGAATGCTGTATTTGTATATTATCATATTCATTAATAATAATAAAAAAAAGGAATAAGAGTCTTTATTAAAGCCTACCTCAGCTACGTGTAAAGATGAGTATACGATAATATTTCTCTCTATATATTACTATTAAATTAATTTGGTTTCCAGATGTTTTTCACTAGGAATTATTTATTTTAATCACCTCCTAAATTCTTCTTCCTTTCAGATATATTGCGCAATCAAGGGTTTTGACCCAGTGTTAATAAATGTAGAAACTATTTGATCAGGGAACCAATAATCTGGAAGACTAAACAGAATGGCGATTTAATTTATATTTATTGTTTTTGAAACATTCCGTTATGTGTTAAGTATCCTAATTGTCTGCGGGATAATGAAATAAGGATGTTCTGGTGTGGCTGATCACTCAGGTAGTAAAGTAATATAAATTGCCAACTTGCCGGGATGTGTCCCAGAAGCTAGGCCATGTGTGGCTATAGACACTGATGGATAAATACAATTTCATTAACAAACATAGATCATACACAGAGGTATAAAACAAGGTAAACGCATCGATACATGGTTAAAGGTAACTACAAGCACCCTATCACCCCAAACGCAGATTGAACACCACGAGGAGAGCTCCCCGGAGCACGATTTTGGGTGTCATATTAAATATGGGTCGTTGGCCAAAATCCTTGAAATATATAAAAAAAACATTTGCTCCAATTTGTTTAGAGAGAAGGATAGATTCCGGGAGCCTCTAAAATGGTCTGCTGTAGCCTGAATGTTTGAAAAGGGGCATGGTGGGTTTATCTGGAGATGACAAGGACAGGTTTGGGGCTATTGTAAGGATTTTCCACCCAGATCTGAAGTTCTAAAATAAGGATCCCGTCCTCCACCACTTTTGAACGTATAAATAGGTGATGTTTGTCTTGGAGAGAAAGAGTAGGAAACCATAAGCAGAAGACAGGAGATGGAAAGGATTCAGAAGTGGAGATGTGGGGTTGACGTGGACGGGTTACTGGCTCAGATTTCAAACGTAAGTTTCAAGTCTTTGGGGAGAATAAATAATGTATGGTTGGTGTTTTTTGGAGACAGCAGGGCATTATGAGTGTCTGAACGTAGGGAACAAGTGGTTTTGTTGGCGGCTTCCAGCCCCGGGGCCAATCCCATTTCTAATGTTCGAGTGATACTTCACCCCAAACCAATCCGGAACACATTGCTCCAAGAATACTACGCTCTCGCTAAAATATTCTACAAAAATGCCATAGAGCAAGCAAAGAAAGGATCGACTTTAGAAAGAACGTCTCTTTACATATGTGGGGTTCGCAATAGAAAAAAAAAACCTGGTGGCCGAGGCAGGCCATCCCTATTTCTTTAACAAACCAAAGAAGTCCTTGAAAGTTGGGAAAAAAAAAAAATTGGCTGGGTAATGAAGGGTACATTTCTCTTTGGGTAGTTTTGAAAGAAACTTTCTGTAGGTAGACTATACTTCACTCCTAGGCAACATTATGGACATTTTGGACCCAAAAACTCTTTTTTGAAATGTCAAAAGTCTTTGTTGCCCAGATCTACCCATCTATCTATATATATATATATTGGGTAAAACGATCATTCAGTATTAGAAATTTAGGGGGGAAAATCAGGGTTATTCAGTAAAGTGTTTTAGTTAGTAGGAGGTTTATGTACGACATTTAAAAAAAATGGGACCTGACCTTTAACTCAAGTGCTAGGAAACAGATATTTACGCCATTGTTATCATCATATAGAGATACATATTTTTAATTAGAAACATGGAATTATGGAAAAATAGAATGTGACAGCAGATCAGACCCATTCGGCCGTCTAGTCTGCCTGTTTTACCTGCTGTAAAGACTCAGAGCTTAATTATTCCTTAGTCTAGTCTTAGAGTCACAATAGCAATATACCTATCCCTGTTATGGTTACAGAATAATAATTAGTTAATGTTGTTAATAGGCATGTTCATTATGGTGTGTAAAATACTCATTTCCGGTGTTATTGATCGCATTTTCTTATGAAATGTAAGGACCAACGTGCAGCGACATTTTGCTGTA
This sequence comes from Sceloporus occidentalis, assembly GCA_023333645.1. Classification (NCBI taxonomy): domain Eukaryota; kingdom Metazoa; phylum Chordata; class Lepidosauria; order Squamata; family Phrynosomatidae; genus Sceloporus; species Sceloporus occidentalis. The sequence continues at coordinate 100,061 of JALMGF010000472.1, read as the reverse complement.
TATTAGATCTTGGCTTCCTTCACTACCATCCAATTCATTGGCTGTGTGACTGGCTGAACTAGATCCATGTTCTCTGGCTGGTGTTTAGTATTTTATCTCTGCCACCTTGGCTGGATGAATGTCTGCCAACTCTCTTTCCTCTGTCTTAAGATGACTCATTTCTTTGAATAAGCTGCTTCATTGCTGATTATCCAATCTTCACATCCCACATTTTCCATTGTGACTCTTCCCCTTCTTTTTCTGTTCCTTTGCCTGGTCTTCCTTGTCTTCGATGGACTAGTCACATTTTCCTCCCTACCTTGCACCCTCCAAATAATTACTTCTGGTGTCTTCATGCCAGTCTTCGTTCCTCTTGACAAGTCTACCCAAATTTCTAATTTAATAATCAGCCCCTGATGATCCTCTTTCATTTGTTCTTACGAATTATCTGTTTGATTGCCAATTGGGTAACCAGATTCTCCTTTAATGATCTGGCTGATCGTTACCCCTTATGACTTCCACCATCATCCACTTGTCATCTCTCGGGGCTACTGATCTTTATTTCTGTTTTTTTTTCATTTGCAAATTCCCTGCCTACTCTGCCATTGGCTGATCCCAACTACTCACTTGGCGAATGGCCATTACCTATGATACGATTTGACGGTCCTTTTCCCCTTCACGTGATTTGTGTGACAGACAGCGTGACTCACCAAGCAGCCGGATCATACTCTGCCCACACTCGCACATATTCATCCAGGTGATGAGGTCCCAATATGGAGGAGTCTCGGGTGAGATACTCGAAGTTATCCATAATGACGGCAACAAACAAGTTCAGCATCTGCAGGGAAAGAAGGACTCAAACTCCTGTACCACAAACACACACAGAACTCAATCCTTCTTTATTGTCACATCTACAGCGCTGTGTCCCAACACACTGCCAACATCGAGTATAGCTTCACCCATTGCTCTCAGCTCGTTATCGCCCTCTCCTCGGTCATCTTCACTCATTCGTTCTTCATTCTGCTCTACATGTCTCCTCTCCTCCTCTCATATATTCTCACTTTCCACTCCTTATTCTGGGGGTTACGTTATCGCGATGCCTTCCTTCCACTTCCCAAGCACACCGTTCCCTCTCCCACGAGGTTAGGGTGATGATTTCTCACATCTTCACCCTAACCTCCTCCTCCCACATATCTGTATTTCCTTTTTTTTTTCCTTTTCCCCTTTCCATTCTTTATCTCTCCTCTTCTTTAGCGGCTTACGCGCAGTCACCCTGCTCTCTTTCTTTCACTTACCAGGAAGGAGCAGAGGAAAATGAAGGACACAAAGTAGAAATAAGCAAATTCGCTGCCACATTCCTTCTCTTTTATACCAGACCCCTTGTCACAGGCCTTCCCGCCCAAACAGGACAGCATTATGTCATGCCATGCTTCCCCCGTGGCGCTTCTGTAGGGAGACATAGAAAGATACAATGAAATGGCACATAAGAACCGATCGGATCTACACATTTTTTTATTTTGGATTTTTCAATTAGTGTTTTTTTTCAGATTAGTTTGTTTAAGTCTCACTGGATCGTCTCATCTGGTTTCATTATTTCCACAAGTTCTATTCCACTATACTACTGATACCACTTCTACTGGAAGGCTATCCAGATATCTACCACCACTTTCTGTATTCTTTTCCCCAAATAAGAAGTTATGGCTTGGATTTTTGCCCTTGGCTTATGAGGTATGGAGTCAGACGTTTGAGGCGTGAAGGAATTCCAGCGGTACTCTTACCGGAACAGAAGCATGAGGGCTTGGAAAAACGTGCGAAAGTTATTGTGCTCAGTTATGGCCGTGTCTTCGTCTTCTTCATCCAAGGCAATGTTACCGAACACCTGGAAATAGATTCGTGAGTGTAGCGGGGAGCGAAAAATAACGGCAAACAGAGACATTAAACACATCGGAGAGACACGTGCACACATAGGTACCTAAATCTATTCCCATATGGCCCTATGTATTGCCGATGCTCATTATATGAACACACAGACAAGTCATGGACTGGAATGGGAATCTACACAAACAGGGACACGTAAACAGACACACGGGTACATATATGAATATAGAACAGATGAACTGCATATATGCACACAATCGGATTCTATCACGGACCTGCATGCCGATGATGGCATAAATAAAGAAGAGCATTGCGATCAGGAGGCAGACGTAGGGTAGAGCCTGTGAGGGGAGAGAGTAGGGAGGTAAGAAACGGCACACTTCAGATCCAAAAACACTCAACGTCCACCCCGACCCAAACACCGTCCATACACACCCCACACCCACGCGGAATGAAGAAACGCCCCCCGCTCGCGGAGATATCACAGGCACTCCGCAGAGATCCGGCAAATCCTCGATACAAGGTGTTTGTTTCAGGATCCAGAAATATCGCTCCATACCTTATAACAGACAAAGCCGCCATACATTCGTCACCAGAACCACAACATCCTCAGGGTCCCAGCAAACACTTAACGTCCACAGAGGTCCATCAGACCCACACGATCCACGCAAAGTCAACAAACACAACATTTACGAACAGTGAACAGATCTATGAAATCATCATCATCGTTACTAAATACACAACATTGGTGATGCAGCTTTAAAAAAAAATATCCAAAAATGCCTATTGTGGTATTTGCAACAGAACGGCAACTGCACAGGAAACAGAGAGAAGATACGGAATGTATGAAGAATGAGCAATTCGTGTTTACGACACAGAGAAAAATTACCACCCAGGCCCTTAACCAGCAAAGAAAGTAGCGAGGCACAACCTAGGGGTGAGCCCAGATCACCAGGATGACATGGACGCCACAACGTTCTCTGCTGAGCCAGAATGCTTCTGGTGCATGGACGGTGCATGGATTGCCCTTCTTCCCCTTCCTCGTTTTCTGCCCTTCCACCCCCATGTCTCTCCTACCCTCTCTTGCCCTTATCTCTGTCTCTGCTTCCTCCCGACAGATGGTGATGTCAGTAGGGCTGCCGGTCCACCCAGACTTGCCCAAACAAAATACACCCAAAGCCCCTGGTGCCAGACCCTACCAAATGGGGGCCTCTTAATGGTGCTATTCTCCCTCAACCATACCCTGCAAATTTTAACCCCCCCCAGACGCCTCTAATGCCCAATGCCCCCAGCCCCAGCTGGCACACCAATACCCAAAGCCGTTATCTCCTGCAATAGGCATTTCATCCTGTGGGACCTTTATTTGTCTTACAACTTTTGATGTCAAAAGAGGCATCGGTTAAATACTTTCTGTGCAAACTGATTGCTGTTGTATTGGATTAGGCCCCTGGGAATCAGCGTTGCTAAATGGACAGGGAGCATGTATGTGTGTGGGTTAGTGCATGCTCAGGGCATGTCCGTGTTTTGATTGGGGTATGTTAATTGAGGGGTGGGAGACCCTAGGTGATATAAGGTGCCCTCTGGGTGACCCCGGTCACTGTCCTTTTTTACAGACACGGCCAACAGTCTTACCTGCTTCCCACCCTCCCTCCCTATTTCTTGTGTACTGACTTTCTTTCTTTTGTCACAGCTGGCGGTTTGCGTGTCCTTGCCGGTCTGGTTTTGGTAAGTGATGGAGTTTGGATGCTGGTGGAATGGAAGGCTCAGTCCTCCCCTGACCTCTGGTGTTTTATTGGACGTGCCCACCGAGCTTGTTGGACGGCTGGTGGTTAGCATTGGTGGTGGGGCAGCGAAAGGTAGCTGTCAGCTTTGTTTGGACGAGGGGGGAGGTGAGTACCTGTGGTCTGGATTGTGCAGTGTGAGAGGCCGGCAAGGACGGGGTTAATTCGGTTCCTGTGTTGGTTATGTTTTGAATATGTTACGGTAATGTGTTATGTATATTTGTATATTTGTATTTATTATTTATCGGTTATTGTATATTATTCTTATTGGTTTATGGTGTTTTGGGCCAACACAGTGTTTTATGGTTTTATAATAAAATTGTGCTGTGGCCTGCTTTATCCAATCTCGGTCTCCGTGTCGTTATTTGGTGGGTTAAACTGGTATTGGGTTTACAATGCACGATGCACACTACCTACATACAGGATCAAACACATAAAGTCTATGTGTAAATCCTTCTGAGAAGGTTCTATGGAGATTCCGTTAGCTGATGTATTTGTTGGGTACAAAAGAGTCCACCATGTGCCAAGGTGAAACTATGAATGAGAAGACGGCAAGACCAAGCAGAGCCTCCAAAATCAAGAGACGGCGGACAGCCAACAAGAGCTAAAAGTCTGTAACTTCCTAGCGGACCAAATACATCCAAACGCCTCTTGAAAAAGTGCGGGAAATTAGCATATCCTCTCCGTCACCATACAATATACAAAGATATCTTAGAATTCAATGAAATCCAGCAATATGTCCCACAAACACAGAAAATACTCAAGAAGAGGTCCGAACGCGACCAAGAAACAGGATTCACGCTCAGTGATACCTCAGCATCCACAGGCACTCGATGTGGGTTACTCAAGAGGGCAGGATAAACCCTGAGTAAGTGTGAAATGATACCAAATATGTCCGACGCATCGATACAATTAACCCCCAGTAACGTCCTTGTACAAAAGCTTCTGACCTTGAACGACTGGACGAAGGTCCACAGCAGGATGCGGATGGTATAGCCCTGCCGCAAGAGCTTAATGAGACGGGCGGCTCGGAATAGACGCAGAAAACCAAGGTTGATGAAGTTGTCCTACAGAGAGAGAAAAACAAAGCGGAGAGAAGATGAGAGAAATAACAAAAAAATAATATCAGAAGCTCAATTATCTGACATGGAAATAAATAAATAAAATTATTATTAATAAAAGTAACAATATTTATATAAAAATGTATCTGAATATTCTCCTCGTCTCCTAAACACCCCACGTCCTCCCGGAACTTTCCCAAAATTATCCTAACTGGGGGTGGACAAAGATCAGGAACAACGAGGAATGTGCCTTTAATCAACCCCCCCCCCCAAAAAAATGGAAAAAAACAGGTTTATTACGAGTAATAATTTTATTTATTTTTTTCCGTTTCCGCCGGCTTTAGTTTTAACGCTGACTTTATTTTGTCTCCTTGGGCGGACGGGTGCAAACGCAAAGTGAGGAGGACGCAGAAAGTACCTCTTGCCACCTTCTTCCCCGGCTAAAGTTTGAATTATGATTTATTTTACTCATTTGAGAGACAAGAATCAAACCAAATGCACTGTATTCGGAAACAAGCAGCCACGAGTTGTACTGCGTGTGTGGCGCATGCAGAGAGTGGATCCACCGTTCACCCCCTACACCGACTCCTTACTTTGTAGGCTACCGGTGTACCGGGGAGGTGCGCACCACGTTTAGTCGACATGGAACGGATCCCAAGAATACATTCTCTGTTACGTCCGAGCCGGCTTTCCCTAACGCGGGAGACTCTCAAATCCTACGAGCCTTTTTAGCTCCCCCTCTCTCGTAACCAGGGATCCGTTGTATGTAAGTCCAAAACGGCAGGTGCTTCTGGGGTCACGGAATAAACGGGTGAATAATTAACCATTATCATTAGGTACCCGCCGCTTGTTGATGTGACCGGCCCTTTAACCCATTCAACGCAGTGTCCTCTAGTGACGGGATCCGTGTCGGTGACCTCATAGAACGCTAAGCCAAGATGGATGGAGCTTTCAGAGTTCCGGGGTAATACGTTATGTATCATTACTTTAACCCTGACCCGTTAAACGTTTACTTTAAGCTGTAGCGTGGCCATGGCGCCCCTCTGTCGGAGTTAACTCATATATTGGCCCGTGGTCACCTGGCGTATCCAACCCCAGCTATAGTTCGGACCCCAGAAGCTGCCTGCGATTTGGCTGGGACAGTGCAGCATGCAGAAAACGAGGAAAGGCTACAATGCAGCGAGGAGAGATGCGGACGTGCAGCGTAACGGCCACCTGGCACCGGAAAGTGGGACGGGGAGGGATGTATGAATGTAGGGCAGAGAGAACTGGAGGTATAATATATAATAACATATATATATATATATATATATACATATTAAACCGGCACATCGATCAGGATCCAGAAGAAACGGGGATCTGGCTTAGGAGAGTCAAGTGTGTCAAGAGAAGGTTTGAGATAATATAAACAGAGGGGGCAACACTTTAAGTTTGGGGGCAAAACTAAACTGTTCCCAAAGGCGAGCTCCTAAACGGAGTGCCCAATGCTGCCAGCCATAGGGAACCTTCTCTCCGAATGGTGAATTCCCGCAGGAGCCCTTCCCATTGTTCTTATTATTTAATATTGACACTTATCTGGGACTATAAAGTAGTCCATCGCGACAAAAGCCAACGAGGGGCCTGCTCAAAGCATCGGACAATCCAGCCATCTCATGGGGCTTTTGGCGCATTTTTAGAACCAGGTTCACCGGAAATAGTCCTGACCCGGTTGATGAAACCAGTAGAAGCTCTCTTTGGACATTAATGACGTTCTAGAAGCGTGCTTTGCTCATAACAATAAACTTAGTTATGGACACATAGCGTCTTCCTTGTTTTTAAGAATCTAAAAGGATTCTGTGCGTGAAAAGGCCGGACATCAGGAAGGGATGGAGAAAATGACTCGAGGCCGGAAATCGTAAAGGCAGAAGCCATGATATTATTATTATTAGTTATTGTTCTATATAGCACCGTCATATTCCATGGCGCTGTACAACGGGGAAGTCTGAAGTCTATTCTCCTGAGGATTTGGCTCTGAGAATACTATACCGGGTAGAGAGGTAAGGAAGGGTTGGCAGGGGGTGCTTTGCCGGTATGAGTTAGGGGGTCAGCAGATGGGGGCATCTGCTGGTGTAGCAGGGAGGTGTCAGTTTGTTTGGGGGGCAGGGGGGGCCGTAAGCGGATCGTGAAGATTTTTACATGCAGCAGGTAATGTCTATGCATTAGGTCATAAATTACAAACCAACCGTGCTCTGCGATGCAGTTGTAGATGGAGGAGTTTGCAGCAGGAATTGGTGCGGAGGATTGGTGGGGGGTTAGGGGGTGTTTTGGGGTAAGGGGGAGGTGGGGTGTAGTTGGCATGAAGACACAGACCGGTTTCATGGATGGACACATGAGATTCATAGTGCATTTTGATTGGATGAATTATTTTTTTGCCGGGGGCCATAATATCAGAGGGATAGAGAGAGACATGAAAAAGACAAGACAGAAATACACTGATCATTATAAGGGAGAGGGAGTTCTGTGGAGCCGCATCGCCCGCAACACACACTGCAGAGACCCGCATCACCCGCAACACACACTGCAAAGACCCGCATCACCCGCAACACACACTGCAGAGACCCGCATCACCCGCAACACACACTGCAAAGACCCGCATCACCCGCAACACACACTGCAAAGACCCGCATCACCCGCAACACATACTGCAAAGACCCGCATCACCCGCAACACACACTGCAAAGACCCGCATCACCCGCAACACATACTGCAAAGACCCGCATCACCCGCAACACACACTGCAAAGACCCGCATCACCCGCAACACATACTGCAGAGACCCGCATCACCCGCAACACACACTGCAAAGACCCGCATCACCCGCAACACACACTGCAGAGACCCGCATCACCCGCAACACACACTGCAGAGACCCGCATCACCCGCAACACACACTGCAGAGACCCGCATCACCCGCAACACACACTGCAGAGACCCGCATCACCCGCAACACACACTGCAGAGACCCGCATCACCCACAACACACACTGCAGAGACCCGCATCACCCGCAACACACACTGCAGAGACCCGCATCACCCGCAACACACACTGCAAAGACCCGCATCACCCGCAACACACACTGCAGAGACCCGCATCACCCACAACACACACTGCAGAGACCCGCATCACCCGCAACACACACTGCAAAGACCCGCATCACCCGCAACACACACTGCAGAGACCCGCATCACCCGCAACACACACTGCAAAGACCCGCATCACCCGCAACACACACTGCAAAGACCCGCATCACCCGCAACACACACTGCAGAGACCCGCATCACCCGCAACACACACTGCAGAGACCCGCATCACCCGCAACACACACTGCAGAGACCCGCATCACCCGCAACACACACTGCAGAGACCCGCATCACCCGCAACACACACTGCAGAGACCCGCATCACCCACAACACACACTGCAGAGACCCGCATCACCCGCAACACACACTGCAGAGACCCGCATCACCCGCAACACACACTGCAGAGACCCGCATCACCCGCAACACACACTGCAGAGACCCGCATCACCCGCAACACACACTGCAGAGACCCGCATCACCCGCAACACACACTGCAGAGACCCGCATCACCCGCAACACACACTGCAAAGACCCGCAACACACACTGCAGAGACCCGCATCACCCGCAACACACACTGCAGAAACCCGCATCACCCGCAACACACACTGCAGAGACCCGCATCACCCGCAACACACACTGCAGAGACCCGCATCACCCGCAACACACACTGCAGAAACACGCATCACACACCTCAGAAACACGCATCACCTGCAACACACACTGCAGAGACCCGCATCACCCGCAACACACACTGCAGAGACCCGCATCACCCGCAACACACACTGCAGAGACCCGCATCACCCACAACACACACTGCAGAGACCCGCATCACCCGCAACACACACTGCAGAGACCCGCATCACCCGCAACACACACTGCAGAGACCCACATCACCCGCAACACATACTGCAAAGACCCGCATCACCCGCAACACACACTGCAGAAACCCGCATCACCCGCAACACACACTGCAGAGACCCGCATCACCCGCATCACACACCTCAGAAACACGCATCACCTGCAACACACACTGCAGAGACCCGCATCACCCGCAACACATACCTCAGAAACCCGCATCACCGCAACACACACTGCAGAGACCCGCTTTACCCGCAATACACACTGCAGAGACCCGCATCACCCGCAACACACACTGCAGAGACCAGCATCACCCGCAACACACACTGCAGAGACCCGCATCACCCGCAACACACACTGCAGAAACCCGCATCACCCGCAACACATACTGCAGAGACCCGCATCACACGCAACACATACCTCAGAAACCCGCATCACCCGCAACACACACTGCAGAGACCCGCATCACCCGCAACACATACCTCAGAAACCCGCATCACCCGCAACACACACTGCAGAAATCCGCATCACCCGCAACACACACTGCAGAGACCCGCATCACCCGCAACACATACCTCAGAAACCCGCATCACCCGCAACACACACTGCAGAGACCCGCATCACCCGCAACACACACTGCAGAGACCCGCATCACCCGCAACACATACTGCAGAGACCCGCATCACACGCAACACATACCTCAGAAACCCGCATCACCCGCAACACACACTGCAGAGACCCGCATCACCCGCAACACACACTGCAGAGACCCGCATCACCCGCAACACATACTGCAGAGACCCGCATCACCCGCAACACATACTGCAGAGACCCGCATCACCCGCAACACATACGGCAGAGAACTGCACCACGTACAGCATATATCCCTTACATGCTCCTACTGCATTACAGCTTATCTATACAGGAACCCTTAGAGCAATTTACTGCCACTTATAGAAAGAACCAAAAAGCCTATCCGCCTCACCCTCCAACCCATCCAGTGATTGCACCAACGAGAAGATGCATTTTCCAACACGCAAGAACCATGCACACAGCTGGGTGCAGTATACTCTCTGCGCGGGATACCGCATTCTCTTCAACTAACCGCTCTGCAGAAATGTTACCCAAAACAACTCAGCACTTACCCAGAACTCCGTCACCACAATATCTGTGATGCTCCCGAGAACCGTCACAAAGTCAAAGATATTCCAGGCATCCCGGAAATAATTCTAAGAGAGATGATCCACATGTTACACACAAACTACACGCACTGTAAGAGCTGTACACAAAGTACTCAGTGCCCTGAGCCTCTAGGGAAGTACACATGGGCACCGTCAGGCACCCCTATGCTGGTGGAACCTGTAAGGCCTTTTAATTTAGTAGAAAAAGTGACAAAGCTTCTCCAAACTAATACTGAGTGGAAGACAGGTAAGGGATAGAAAGCAGCTTGGGGCAGACTCACCAGGGCCCCGAAAGCCATGATCTTAAGCAGACACTCAAGAGAGAAGAGGGAGGTGAAGACGACATTAAATGTTTTCAGCACTTGATCATATGTATTCGAAGATCCATGAAACTAGAAGAAAGAATCAAGTAAGTCAGCATCCTAACATTGTCTGCTATGGGTCTATCCACAGGCACTAGCTTTTATCTTTTCATATACAATATGTCATCAAATGTAGCCTCACTTATTACGCCACATAACCCCCTCATTCCATAAAATCCTCCCTATAACCCCCCTTCCTCCACAATATCCTCCCTATAAGCCCCTTACTCCATATAGCCCATCCCAACAACTACTCATATAACCCCATATAACCCATCCCAACAACTACTCCTATAACCCCATATAACCCATCCCAAAAACTCCTCCTATAACTCCATATAACCCATCCCAATAACTCCTCCTATAACTCCATATAACCCATCCCAATAACTACTATAACTCCATATAACTCATCCCAATAACTCCTCCTATAACCCATATAACCCATCCCAATAACTACTATAACTCCATATAACTCATCCCAATAACTCCTCCTATAACCCATATAACCCATCCCAATAACTACTATAACTCCATATAACTCATCCCAATAACTCCTCCTATAACTCCATATAACCCATCCCAATAACTCCTCCTATAACTCCATATAACCCATCCCAATAACTCCTCCTATAACTCCATATAACCCATCCCAATAACTACTCCTATAACTCCATATAACTCATCCCAATAACTCCTCCTATAACTCCATATAACCCATCCCAATAACTACTATAACTCCATATAACTCATCCCAATAACTCCTCCTATAACTCCATATAACCCATCCCAATAACTACTATAACTCCATATAACCCATCCCAATAACTCCTCCTATAACTCCATATAACCCATCCCAATAACTACTATAACTCCATATAACCCATCTCAATAACTACTCCTATAACTCCATATAACCCATCCCAATAACTGCTCCTATAACGCCATATAACCCATCCCAATAACTACTCCTATAACTCCATATAACCCATCCCAATAACTCCTCCTATAACTCCATATAACCCATCCCAATAACTCCTCCTATAACTCCATATAACCCATCCCAATAACTACTCCTATAACCCATATAACCCATCCCAATAACTCCTCCTATAACTCCATATAACCCATCCCAATAACTACTCCTATAACTCCATATAACCCATCCCAATAACTACTTCTATAACTCCATATAACCCATCCCAATAACTACTCCTATAACTCCATATAACCCATCCCAATAACTACTATAACTCCATATAACCCATCCCAATAACTCCTCCTATAACTCCATATAACCCATCCCAATAACTCCTCCTATAACTCCATATAACCCATCCCAATAGTTACTCCTATAACTCCATATAACCCATCCCAATAACTTCTCCTATAACCCATCCCAATAACTACTGCTATAACTCCATATAACCCATCCCAATATCTTCTCCTATAGCTCCATATAACCCATCCCAATAACTTCTCCTATAACTCCATATAACCCATCTCAATAACTACTCCTATAACTCCATATAACCCATCCCAATAACTACTCCTATAACTCCATATAACCCATCCCAATAACTCCTCCTATAACTCCATATAACCCATCCCAATAACTTCTCCTATAACCCATCCCAATAACTTCTCCTATAACTCCATATAACCCATCTCAATAACTACTCCTATAACTCCATATAACCCATCCCAATAACTCCTCCTATAACTCCATATAACCCATCCCAATAATTACTCCTATAACTCCATATAACCCATCCCAATAACTCCTCCTATAACTCCATATAACCCATCCCAATAATTACTCCTATAACTCCATATAACCCATCCCAATAACTTCTCCTATAACCCATCCAATAACTTCTCCTATAACTCCATATAACCCATCACAACAACTACTCCTATAACTCCATATAACCCATCCCAATAACTACTAAAACTCCATATAACCCATCCCAATAACTACTCCTATAACTCCATATAACCCATCCCAATAACTTCTTCTATAACTCCATATAACCCATCCCAATAACTCCTCCTATAACTCCATATAACCCATCCCAATAACTCCTCCTATAACTCCATATAACTCATCCCAATAACTCCTCCTATAACTCCATATAACTCATCCCAATAACTCCTCCTATAACCCATCCCAACAACTACTCCTATAACTCCATATAACCCATCCCAATAACTACTCCTATAACTCCATATAACTCATCCCAATAACTCCTCCTATAACTCCATATAACTCATCCCAATAACTCCTCCTATAACCCATCCCAACAACTACTCCTATAACTCCATATAACCTATCCCAATAATTACTCCTATAACCCCATATAACCCATCCCAATAACTCCTCCTATAACTCCATATAACCCATCCCAATAACTCCTCCTATAACTCCATATAACTCATCCCAATAACTCCTCCTATAACTCCATATAACCCATCCCAATAACTACTATAACTCCATATAACCCATCCCAATAACTACTCCTATAACCCATCCCAACAACTACTCCTATAACTCCATATAACCCATCCCAATAACTACTAAAACTCCATATAACCCATCCCAATAACTTATCCTATAACTTCATATAACCCATCCCAATAACTTCTCCTATAACTTCATATAACCCATCCCAATAACTACTCCTATCCCTATAATTCTCCCAACGACCCCATATAACACATATATCTCCACCTGGCAACTCTCGTGTTATTCCCAGACCTATGTAATGGGTGCCCGCCCTGACCTTCATGAGTAGTAGACCTGCCACATCCCCATTTACAGTACAGAGCAGGAGCGGGGGCTCTGGTGGGCCAGTCTTGATATGTGTGCATCTTATAAATTATATCTCTATCTCCTATTTCTTGATAATCCTGTTCTGACCTCGCTCTCACCTTCATCATTAAAACAATCGTGTTGAGGGCAATAAGGGCCATAATGGTGTACTCAAAGGGGGGAGACACCACAAACTGCCACATGCGATATTGAAAACTCTGCTTGTTCGGTGGCATATGGCGAGTGAGGGGCTTGGCACTTATAGCAAAGTCGATGCAGGCTCTCTGTAAAGAAAGAGTTGTAAAGAGAAGAGGAGAAAAAAAATGGAAGATGAGTAAAACACGTGGAAATGAAGATTAGAGTTAAAATGAGGAATATATGTGATCTATAAAAACTATACCGACTTCACAGTGTTACATTGTAACACGCAGATTGCAATGGTTTAGGAACTTTGTTATGTACAACGTGATAGTGTCGGCTATTGAAAGCTATTCGGGGCTTACAGGACCCGCTTTGTTAAGGTACCTCGTTCTTTTCCAAGCTGTACTCCTCCATCATTTTGTCTCCCTGCTCCTGGAAAGTGATGATAATCAAGGCCACGAAAATGTTGACAAAGAAAAAAGGGAAGACCACAAAATAAACCACGTAAAAGATAGACATCTCCATACGGAAACCTGGCCTCGGTCCCTGATCCTCAAAGGTGGCGTCCACCGAGTGTCTGAGTACACTGCAGCAACAGAGAAGAAAAATTAGCAACGTCGGACAAACACACAACGCACTAATATAAACTGAGAAAGCACTGCTTCCGTTAGTCCCATGCTGGTTCCCTTATAGCTAGTCTACAGATCTTAGCAGTCACATCTTGGCACTGGTTAGAAAAGGGCGAGTGCCAAGTGCAAAGACCTGCAACCTAAATCCGATAAACAAGTCTTTATTTTAAAAGTTAGGAAGCAAACTGCTAAGTCTGCTTCAACTCCAGAATTCTCGGAGTCTGGATCTTACTCAGTATCGGAATCCGAGAGACAGGAGAGTATGTGGCAACGGGAAGAAAACCCTAACCCTGAGATAGAATAGGCAAATCTCGCTATACATACAATCCATAAATCATTTATAATTACAGACATTAACATAGATACACGCAAACAGATGTCTTTACTTACTCCGGCCAGCCCTCGCCCGTGGACACCGTGAAGAGGGTGAGAAGAGCCCACAGCACGTTGTCGTAGTGGAAAGCCCATTTTTTCCATTCTCGTTTCTGTGCCTTCACCTCATTTTTTTCATATACTAGATACTCGCCCCTGAGGACACACACACACACATGATGGAGCTTATCTACTAAGTCATGAGATTCACGGTCATTCAGACTCATTAGCAAATCAGTAAACTGAGAACCGTTTGCAAAATATATTGATTACTGTAGTCTGTAAACAACGTAATTTAGTGTATAGAACCAAATATAGGAGGGCCGCAAGCATAGAAAACGGTTATGGGTTGAGAAAGTGGCCGATCTGCTTTAAAATACACCAGAAGAGCACAAAGGTATCTAGCGGGCGGTTACTAGTCTATGAATCTGCTTGGTCGGCCCTCTGAAACAGAGAAACACTAAATGGCTCATAGGAGCCAACTGGGGATGGCAGTGGGGATGTGGAGCGCCACTCACCTGCAATCCCGCTGAAATTCTTTAGATTCATCTGTACAGTAGAAAAACTTGCCCTTGAAGAGCTGGACGGCCACGACGGCAAAGATGAACATGAAGAGCATGTACACGATGAGGATGTTGAGGACGTTCTTCAAAGAGTTTACCACGCAGTCGAAGACAGCCTGAGAGAGAGGGAGACAGAAGGAGAGTGAGGCGGGCAGAGGATGTGAGAGTGCAAGACAGTGAGCTTGAGTGTGTGAAAGAAGAGAAGATAATGGAAAAAGAATTACTGGTGGGAGTAAGAGGGAGGGTAAAGAACTCGGTTGAATGAAGAGGTTGGGGGTAACCCAAAGCAGGTTCTTGTGTATAAGGCTGTAAACATTTAAATTCTAGATTCTCTTTTTCCCTCTTTCACATCATGATTATAGGTTATTAGGTCACCAAAAACCATAAGTCTTACAAAAGACAAAAAGAGAGAAAACACGATAAACGACTGTGACATACTGGCAACCCATATCCAAAATCAATCCTATAACATAAAATCCTGCCATATGTGTAATACCGTGCAAACACTAGGAGTAATATATTCGTAAAAGTCTCCTGTGCAACCAGTTGGCAGCAAACGCATCACTGACCTTCAGCTTGGGCAGACGCTTGATAGTTTTCAGGGGACGGAGGACACGGAGAACTCGCAAGGATTTGATGGTACTGATGTCCTTTCCTTTGCTTCCACCTCTGTTTGGAAAACAAATAATGGTGGAAAGGGAGAAGCAGAAGTAGTCAGGAAGATAGAGAGCCCGAAAAAGGGAAAAAAAGAATGGGGGAGAAAAAAGAGAGAGAGAGAGAGAGAGAGAGAGAAAGGAAGAAGGAAAGAAACAAAAAAGGAGACAGAAAGAAAAAAAGGGACAGAAAGAAATAGGAGAGGCACATAAAGAAAGGAGAGTGAGAGACAGAAAGTAGAGACAGAAAGAAACGAGAGACAAAAAATGAGAGAGAGAGAGAGAGAGAGAGAGAGAGAGAGAGAGAGAGAGAGAACGTGAGAAAGAAAGAAAAGATCAGAGGAAAACAGAGGAGAAGAGAAACATGCATTAAAAAAGAGGTCAGAGAGACCAATAAAAAAAGAAAAACAGGAATTGAAAATAGCTCAGAAATTGATATGAGAGAAGATATTAGATCATATAGTGTGATACACGAGAGAGAGACATGGAGAGAGAGAGAGAGAGATGGAGAGAGAGAGAGAGAGAGAGAGAGAGAGAGAGAGATGGAGAGAGAGAGAGAGAGATGGAGAGAGAGAGAGATGGAGAGAGAGAGAGAGAGATGGAGAGAGATGGAGAGAGATGGAAAGGGAAAGAGAACGAAAGGGAAAAAACAAAGCCTATGAGTTAGCAGGGGGCTGGATATTTTCAATCTCTTGTTGGTAACTTGTAAAAAGCTCCCAGGAGCGATTACAGGCCGCTCCGTCACCACGTGCCGTCCCTCGGGAGCTATGTCTGTACTGCTAAATGAGCAGCAAAAATCCCTAACTCTCTTAATCTCAATTTATCCTCTGCTCAGCAGCTTGCAAACGTTAAAGGAAGGTCCCCTGGGGCGCATGGCATTGCCAGGAGCTGCTGTGTTTATAAACCATGGGAATGTTGACTTGCACCCACAGTATATATATATATATATGGTATGAAAGTACCCCACCAATTGCACAATTGTTCTACCCAAGGGCAAGATGCTCCGGTTCGGGGTGTAAGGGACATTAGGTTTGTGCAGACAGGCACAACACAATTTTTTCCATAAGACCTTCGACACTTTTTAGTGATTAGGTTTGATCTACACATCTGCTAGCAGCTGAATGATGGAATGTATAGATCAAAAGGTGCAACTAAGGAATTCCTAAGGCATATTTTATCTCCAGGATCCATGGTGTGCTGACTGCCTAGACAGAGAAATTCCATGTTAGATAAAGCCCCCCCTTTACGTTCTACCCCGCATAAGGGCAGAGCGCATTCAACTGTTGTCTTCTGTGTCCTGCAATGTCAGAGGCCATTCTAATCACAATGAGACTTGAACGAGGGATGTAGAAGATATGAGAGAGACAGAAAAAGGAGAGGACAGCTGGGCATTACCGCTGATTGCTCCTGAAGGAGGCGGCCGAAACGGGGAGAGAGGGAATGAGTCACAAAGAAACACAGGACACCAAAATACGCCTTAACCTCCAACTACATGATGAAAAGCAAGCCAACCGTCCATCCATCCAGCCGCGCAGCGCAGCAAGCCTTCCCATGCACAGTCCAATCTACCCCCCCAAGAACCGGAATTATCACCCTGACAGTCTGAACGCCGCCAACGCGGCTCTTAGGAGATCAGATAGCAGCTACTGGATCTCAAGCAGTAATTGTGCAGCAGACACGTCCCTTAGGGTGGAAATGCAATTATTATTATTATTTTATTACTCTGTAACGCTCCTACCTTTTAACTTTGGTTAATACGCTAGCCGCTGGGGATTACAAACCCGTTGTTTTGGAGAAACCTCCATGGCACATGATGCCAGGAGACCGAGGTGCCAGCATGCAGCAATTTGTTGACTTGGTTATTAACTATGGATTAATCACTTCTTTCGGAACCTACGTATTATATATATTTATATATACTTAAATATGTCTTTTACTTACTACATTATATACTTGTTTAAACTTTAAAAAAGCCAGGTTGTAAAAGACATATTTGCTCATCACACTTGCACCAAAAGGGTGAAAGAATGATCCTGTTACATACAGAGGGGTTTTTTTCCCCTTAAAATGACGGGGCATGCCTACGAGCTGCACATTGCAATAAGTGACGTTACTGTCAGGACGGAGCGCAGGGTGAGAATGCCTGATCCGGGGGAAAAACCTCTGTAGCAGAGGACGGCAGTCTAACCAGAATGCGTTAACCAGCACGCCCGGTGCCGTGAGAGAGAAGCAGGCCATCGAACGAGAGTGTTTGTCCT
Organism: Sceloporus occidentalis; assembly: GCA_023333645.1. Lineage (NCBI taxonomy): Eukaryota > Metazoa > Chordata > Lepidosauria > Squamata > Phrynosomatidae > Sceloporus > Sceloporus occidentalis. The sequence goes on along the minus strand of JALMGF010000472.1, from coordinate 82,412 downwards.
TAAACTTTATGTTCTTTTATTTTCCTTTCCTCTTTAATGGGGATACCCACCTAGCCATGGTCGTCTGGCACTCTTTGGCTTCTTCCCCGTACACCGCAGTGATGATGTCGCGCACAACATGGCATGCAACATCATCACCTAAGTGCATATCGTCGGACTTATTGCCAGCAATACACGGATCCGCGCGGTGTCTGGTGTCATTGGAAGTCGGTGGCCCGGCTGGTAGAGGCGATGATGGAGTTCCATGAAGGCTGAAGAGACTGTAGCATTTGCAACGGAGGGAATAAGGAGGCATGGACACCTTTGGAAAACTTCAGGTAAGTCTTCCAACACAATGCTTTACCTAACACTAGCTAGCTAAGCACACAACACTAGGTCCCTTACTAATTACACAACTATACACCCTTTAAAACCTGGCTACAACTCATCAGGTCAGCTTTATCAGCGTGAAGCTGGATTCTGCTCCTTCCAGGGGACTGCCGCTCAGCCGTCCTTCTATTAAAGTGGAAATTGGACCTGATCTGCTGTCTCATTTCATGAGAGCGGGTCCATGAGACATTTCCAGTTTCATAAACGGAATGCAGAGGATCTATCAACAGAAACACTCACCTCTCCCTTTGACACTAAATTAGAATACAGATGGAAGTGATAAATAAGCAGTATGAAAACCGTATGATCAGGCTAAGACGGTAGTATGGCGACTGATTTCGCTGGCTGATTTCACCGGGTATTTACATGGGATTACTGTGATTCAGGGGTTTATTCTCTCTCTGCTCAAGGTTTCCCTCCCGCTCTCGTAAAGAGCATAGTGTTTCCCCCGGCAGGGTTTTAAGCCTGTTATAAGAATGTAATCCCGTGATTTGGACGCCATGACTCCCTGTCTGGTCCATTTGGTTAATGTGAATTAGCTACGACAGAAAACAAAATTGTGAAGGGACAAGAGGAGCAGAATACACTGCAGCTGGCTTTCTCTAATCCATGTTGGCCTGGATTTCGGTTTCTGACACATATTTGCAGCCAGATACCCAATAAATACCCGTCAGATCTGCGGTGAGGAGCCTGGAAATAATCCACACGAATCTGCAAACTGGATTTAGATTTATGGTGCTTTGGCTTAATTAGAAGAAGTACTGTCATTCCATCTCCAGCAGGGGGTGCTCTCCGCATTCCGATTCACAGGGGGGCACACGAAATATTCTACCAATTTATATAAATATAATAGACACAACACCTTTTTATTCCTTTTACTAGCCACAGAATGGAAAAATGGCCGCGTGCATAAGCATGTGCCTCAGACACAGAATATTTTTTATATATATATATATATATATATATATATATGTTTTTTATATAGTGCCATCATATTCTGCAGTGCTGTACAATAATTCCACTTGACCACGTTAATGCGGTCACATGAAATGGTTCGAAGACACTGTGGGCATGTCTAAGCCGAGTTTCAGTCTGATCTTGGCGATTAGACTGACACTAAGTTGGCTTTGACCGTACTGCTTGTTTAAAGACCCTGGGTTTGGCCAGGAGTCCCAACACCTCACCGATTCTGACTTGCTGGTGAGCGTTTCTGTACACACGCCATGGATGTGCGATATCCAGCGCCTGGCGAGGTGTGGGCCTCACGCGATGGAACTTCATGAGATGCACTCATCCCAGAGAGTACCAACCGAGTGCCGTAATTAGAACCGACGCTGCCTTCTCTACCTGAAATCCCACAGCAGGGGGCTGGAAGGCTCGAGGCTTTTTTTGACATGATGGGAGTGACAGTCCTTCCTCCTGTCTGTAGGTCCCAAGTAATTCCAGTAATTATTTTGGTGACACTCAAGATAGAGATAGAGAGCCCGGCTCGGTTCTGGAAACATCTCCCTTACCGTCCCTTTCCAAACATAGACGCATCTCCGCGAGTGGCAACACGCCAGCGTTACCGTGCGATGCTTTTTTGTTTATTCATTTTGATATAAATATTAAGACACAGAAGGTAGCAGGTGCCAGGGAAATCTCGGTGCAATCTGCCAGATAGATCGCTCCTTCAAAGCCTAGAGATTTAACGAATCCATCTAGTGATTTCTCCTGGAGGACAAGAAAAATGTTCCCAGGATTGTTATCTATCAAAAATAACCTTGGGCTAACACTAAATGATTTTTTCATACAGAGTACGGGGCCTTGGCAGTATATCGGGAAGGTATGGACCATCAGGAGCACCAAGATCTCCTCTTCAGCTCCATGACCACTCTGATTTTTATTACCGAAGCACAACCAATGATGTCATATCCCAGTGTCCTTAGTCTTTATGATGAGTTATATGAATGGCATCCCCTATCACATCGCTAGGACAGAGGGCATGGCGTATCCAACAACAGCGTCCCACGGGACCAAAGTTATGTGTGTGTGTGTGTGTGTACGTACGTGTGTGTGTGTGTGTGTGTACGTACGTGTCTATATGCAGGGCTGGCCCAAGGCAAAATGCCGCCTGGGGCGAATTTTAAAATGCCGCCCCCCCTCCCTTATCTACCCTTCCTCTCCCCCCCCCCCCCTTGTACTTACCTTTCAGCAGTCCTGCGGCGAGTCTCCCTGTTCGGTCTCGGTGCCGGCTATGAGGAAATCTTCCGGCACTCAGCATTACAAGCCGGCACCGAGACCGAACAGGGAGACTCGCCGCAGAGGAGAGAGAGAGGGGCGCCGAGCGGGTACTGACGGGTTGGTAAGCGAAAACCACTCGGCACCCCTTTCTCTCTCTTTCGGTTTTTAAAGAAAAAAAAGGGCTTGGGGCGGCAAATTGCCGCCCTTTCAAAAGTGCTGCCTGGAGCGGTTGCCCCACTCGGCTCCATTGTCGGGCCGGCCCTGTCTGTATGTAACAGACAGAAGGTCTTCATAGAGAAATTAAAAAGGGCTTTTATTTTACTAAGACCAGTGACCAGTTCCACCAACTAATCAAGCTTCTAACTACGATAAAAATCACTCAAGGCAAAATAAAAAATCTGCATTACCTTAAAGGATAAGAGCAACTATTTCCGGGTAGATTTAAGTTCAAATATTGGCCCACATGCTTCCATAGAAAACGATCCCCGTACATATAATGTAGTATATACACCATCCAGCAGGCCATGCTTGGAAACTTGGTACCACCATCTATTCTTCGTTTTTGATGACAGATCCACTTCTACATACAATCTAGACCCTCTACCAAGACCTACTCTACACATGCATTTAACACATCCAATGCAGTGAGGTTTCAATGGACCCGTTGTAGGGTGCAAGCACATACTCTCTATCTACCCACATGCGACAAGGCAGCTGGTGTGAAAGGCCGGAGCAGAGGGAATGGAGAAGTACTCACGAGAAGGCGAAGGCCACCAGAGCGCCGCAGACCACGACAAAATCGAGAAAGTTCCACAAGTCTCGGAAGTAGGCTCCCTGATGGAGGATGATGCCGAGATCCACCATCTGAGAAAAGGAAACAAAAGAAGGTGTTGTTCCATACTTAGAATACACAGGCAAAGAATGGAAGAATGGATTCATTGTCTGACTTCAACGCTGTGCGGCTAATTGTAGTCCTGATCATGGTGCACATCCCATTCTGTGAAACCACATGAAAGATGGTAAAACGCTATCAAACCTGGGTTGCCTTGATTTCAAGACATTTGCCAGTACCTGAAGACTTTTTATGCGTTATTTGTTTTACTTGCAGTTGCGCAAATAAGCCACCGGGTGGCGTCTAGCATAAAAAGGACTACTGGCAACATTTACCCCCTGACTGTACCCTTTCTGTGCTCCATTATGGACGTTATATACAGTCTGTTCTGGTGAATGTGTCTTAGACAGCACCGGATAGGACTGAACGTGCTGTCTGCCATATGTGCTCATCGGCCTCTTCTCTGTGTGAGAAATGAAGGATCTAATCTCTCGTGTTGGCCGTGTGGTGAGCATTGACCATACAACCAATGCTGGTATTTTAATTAGTACATTAACCGCCGTACAGTAGTTATTTTTATTTTGCAAGCTGAAGCATCTGAGTTTAATTGTAATCCGATTCTCCTGCTCTACAGAAACACAAGGTACAGACTGTGTGTGGGAGCAAAGGACATTTAAATGTACAGAATCTACGTCTCCCGTTTATTCTGTGCTGACCCCGGGAATCAGGAGAGATGCCCAGCCCGCCACTTATTCTTACCTTGATAACCATCTCAAAAGTGAAGACACCGGTGAAAACATAGTCAAAGTAACGCAAGACCTGGAGGGTGGGAAGAGAGACGCATTGCGATTGAGAGAATGGAAGATGAGAAAAAAAAGGGTGGAGAGGAAGAGAGGCAATGAATGAAAGAAAGAAAAAAAAGACAGTGGGACACAGAGGGGTCAATAAAGAGGGAATGAGAGATAATAAGAGAGTAACCGGGAGGAATCAATGACAAAAAAAAGTGAGAAATTAGAAGTTTAAACCTTCCTGTATATCAGCGTAAGATCACGTATAAAGCATTTCATACATTACATGTATATACATAGAACTGCATGAGTGGAATAATAGGTTTCTATATAGTAATACCGTACATACACAGCTATTTATATAGCGCACACACAGCTCTTTCCCTTCCACTGGGGCCAATGTTCCCATTATTTCAATCAGCGGCCCCTCTACTCCGTCCTCGGCCCTCCCTCCCCGCGGGATCCGTCCAGCAGAGAAAGGAAGTGCACAGTAAGCAGGGAATGCAGGCGGCTGTGATTAACGGCCCGTCAGCTCAGCGCACCTCATCCCGGCCGTCTCCATCCCGCACGCCGCTTAACCCTTCCATACTAGCAGCGAACAGGCGGGGGTACACGGTATATACGTGCGCACGCTGCACACGGATGCACACATATGTGTGGCCTGTTATACAGAGATATTCTGCTGCTGTAAAGAGCTAAAAGTGGAGCAATAAGCAGGAACATTCCATTGGTTGCTACGGTGATTGCTCCACTTTTGCCACTTTTCAGTGTTCTTTGTGTACCACTACCTAACTGGTTATGACATTAAACATAGACCTATAGCTCAGCACGGTGTGTATGTACATCTCTGAATGGGCTTTATATTCAACAACAACTGGGAGGCGCAACTACATTGGGTTAATTTATTGTATAAACATGTAAAAAGTACAATTTGGGAAAAATGATAGATCCCCTTTAAGTCGGGGTCACAGGTGGGGTTCGGCATCGGGTACACGCCATGAGAATGTAGGGAACAGTACTCACGTTGTTCCGAGGGGCATCAGGCTGGACGGGGTCCTCTGCCGCTAAGGCTATACTGCTCATGGCGATGACCAGCAAAATGCACATTTCGAAGTACCGCATGGTGACGATGTAATGACAGAGGCGACGGAGACTGGAACGCGAAAAAAGACAACGTATCAACGTAAATAAAAAAGATATAAGCATACCTGGAAACATCCCGGCTCCAGCTGCCAGGAGTCCACTCTTTTCAGAATACGGGTATGTGGTCCTGCGGCAGACCCGCTAACGTCACATGTGGGTCTAGCCCCCCACAAGCAGGAAAACCGCCATGGTTAGAGGGGAAGTGGGAGGGGGGGTGGGGGTCCCCGAGATTCACTGTGGTGACCTGGAGACCCGGAGAAGTGACGGTCCATGCGGAGTGTCCGGGCGAACCTCGTAGAGTTCTCGGGTATGGATATGGGTTACAGGAAACATAGACTCGTTATAAAGCAAGAAGGGTGATGAGGAAGTAGCTTCAGTAAACCAGAAACGTCACTCACGGGTTTGTGGTGGACAAAACAAACATGGAGCTGTAAGGGGGCATAGGCTTGGGCCCCTTGCCTGCATCATCATCTTCTTCCTCCTCCTCTTTCTTTTCAGTCTCCTTCTCCGGCAGAGGAGACACGGCGACTGTCTTACTAACTGCAAGGAGAGCACAAGTGCATAAGAGAGAGATATCTTAAAAAAGAGACAGCTTTACTTGTCCAGACTGTGTGTGTGTGTGTGTGTGTGTGTGCTCGAAATGGGACAACAGAATGAGACGGAAAACACAATGTGTTACCTTGTCCGATGGCATTCTCCACTGGTGGTGGGAAGGGGGGAGGTATATCCACGGTTGTCTGATCGGCAGTTTTAGTCCCCTTGGCAGTCTCTGTTGGGTTACTGTGTAACTGGCTGGGGTCAGGAGCTGTGGGAGCGGGGCCAGAGTTGGTGGGCAGGGGTGTCCGTCGAGGGGCAGAGTTCCCGGCGGGAATACTGTTATTATTGGCACAGTTGGTGTGATTGCCAAGCTTGGCTGGGCTGTGGTTGATTCCTCCTCCGCTCGCAGGGGGTTCACTGGTCACAAGCTTAGTGTTCCGGATGTTGTCCATGTTCTCTGGGTGCTGGTTTTGGCTCTCTTGTCGGGAACGATCCTGAATGGGCCTTGTGGTGGAGAGGTTGGGACCAGAACCAGGGACTGGAGCAGTTGGTTCCCTTCAAGGATGAAAGGAAAGGCAAAGTTAGACAACAGGGGGCAGGCAATATTTTATTTGAAAGCAAAACCTCATCTAGTAGTGTCCCAATTCATTACCATTAAGAACAAAATGTACCCCCTCCCCATGCATGTTACTCCCCTAAGTTTCCAGTACAACAACATTTCCCCCTTCACTTACTTCCTTCTTCGATGTCTCCTTTCTCTGTCTTCTCTCTTCACATCATTGTCGTAAGTGGACTGTGCAGTGTGGCGCTGCCTCCTTCTCCTGTCCCCTTCTGGACCTTCATTTTCCCCACCTCCACCACCTTCTCTCATTCTTCCCGCATCTCTACCATGCCGTGGTCTTCTTTCTCCACCACCATCTCCACCCTTCCCTCCACCTCCACTCACATCCTCCGTTTCATCTCCTGTTCTGCGGTGACCCCTATGCCTGCGGTGATCACCATCACCCCTTGGCAGAGGAGACCCGCTACGGCTTTCTTTATTCCCTCCTCCCCTGTGTCTTCGATGAGGATCCTGGGGGAGGCGCACTCCTCCATCAACTTCCCCTATCCTGTCTTGAAGCCCCAAATCCTGCCCATCACGGGTTATGTCCTGCTCTTTGTTCCTCGGCCGGCGTACAGGCTCCTGCCCCATCTCATAGCCCCGTCCGCCACGCTCCTTAAATCTTGCTTGCTTGCGAAGGTAGTCTTCTGCTCGCTGGTGGGATAGACGCTGTTCTAGGGGTGTTTTTCCTTCCCCAGGTCTGCTCTTGTTAGTGTTGTTGTTGCGATTCTCCTGGGGGTCCACAACCAGAGGTCGGTCCAGGTGAGTCTTAACATCACGCTTCATGAAGGACAACTTCCAACGCTCATCAGGATCCATCTCGCTGTACAGAGCCTCCCTACTGTTCATCAGATTCTGCCGGCGCATTTCATTTGTACGCTGCTCCCAAACAGACATCTTAAGATTCTTCTGCTGCTCTTTTCTACATGATAGATGTAATATTTGATAACATTAATACATATTTGGTATATACAGTATATATACCAGAAGGAAGGCATTAGTAAAAGTAATTCTGGGATAGTTAAGTATGCTGAAACCCACACAGACTAATGAATGGGCCAAAACAAATAGGGAAGCCCAAGACAAAAGCTCCTTGGGCGAGTTATACTGTAGCATAAGGTACTGTAGTACCTTAGGGTACTTTTGTTTCTTACTTGTACATTGTACTGATCTGTGGGGCATATTCTGGTGATGACCCCGGGACTTACGCTGCTATAGACATGTTGGTAGCAGACAAGGGGCTGACCTCCGCCACCTCTTTTGCTTTCTGCAGTGCCAGCTTCTGATTGGCTGCCTCCTCCTCCTCCTGCTCGTCCTGTTAATACATAAGGAGATAAAGCGATGTTAAGGTCATAGCCATCGGTATACGCTGAACCCCTGGGTCTTCCTAGTGCTGTACCTGCAGGAAACGTCCTACCTTGGTCAGCTCCTGAGCATTGGCCAGATTGTCCACAGCGATGGCCAAGAAGACATTCAGCAGAGTGTCTGAGAGCAGCAGGTTAAGGTCAACCCAACCTCACCACGGGGAGTCTTCGTTTTCATGTTCTATATAATCTGGCAACTGCAACTATAATTCCTCCCATAAACCTTCCCAAACAGTCCTTAAAATAAATGCAATCTTTCTTTATTGTGTTACATAAAAATACCCTCGACCCACAGCCGGGATACAATTAAACTGGGTGGCCTTTTATTCCATATAACCCTGCCCTTTAACTCTTCCTTTCACTCTGTATAACCCCTCTCTCAATCCATATAGTAAATACCCAAAAGTGCAGAATATACAGTTTGTGGAGCAAAAAGATTCATCTTAGCGGTCCCCGAAGAAGGTGCAAACCCTCGACTTACTCCGTACAAGCCATATCTATAACCCTGTCCATATGGCCCTCCATTCAACATATCATTCCAGGATACAGTTACCGAAGAGTGTGAGGATGATGAAGTAGATGGAGGATATCATGCCTGTATTCACACCCCCCTGAGCCTTGATACCATCATACATCACGGCATTCCAGTCCTCTCCAGTCAGAATCTGAATGCAGAGAGAAGAGAAACGGAAAAGGTAAGCCTGGACAAAGGTACTGTCTCGAGTGTCCAAGAGTACGCGCCGGGAAAGAATTAGGGGAACTCTCCTGAATCCGATCCGGGAAGATTTCAGAACTACTATCTGTAACGTATGTTCACCAGCAGACATCGCACGTCGCAGATTGTTATGTCTCTGTATATGTCTATAGCGATCCTGGACTCTAAACTGCATTGAAAACGATGAATGATAACTAAGCGATTCAATGGGATGCACATTAGGGGAGTATAAGATACATTTGGATATGTACATGTACATGTTCCAGACCATAAAACACTTAATCTCCAATCCACAAGACACATCTAAGGAGATGGAAGCACTATACGAACACCCTGCACATGCGCAGACAGGCAAAAGAAATATACCAGTAACAGTACATGTTCTAAGCAAACACATGGACTGCAGCATAAAAAGAGCCTACACTTTACATAGAATTACATATTTATTACCGTACCGCATTCACAGTCACTCCTCTAGGGACAGATTCTTATCCAACTATATATATAGTCATCCCTGTAAATGTGTTATTTCTTTTACAGTTTCATTATATTGGTTGATACATATTATCAGAGGCGAAAGCAAAACAAATATATTCAATAACACGGGGCTAAAGAGGCATCAAAACAAACATCGGCAAACATAAAAGTACTCACTCTACTGGCTTGTACCACATTGCCTGTAATGAGCTTCTGCTGTGGCAACGACGTGCACTAACATCAATTAGGAGTTTCCCTTTGATCTTATTAGATGGGCAGTGGTTAAGACATGGAAACAGTGCAGATTGTGCTGTGATTATAAGATATGCTCCTCGCAAAAACCTGTATGTTCATTTAAGCAGCTATGAACATGCGTTAGAACACGTTATCTGGATTTGTGCCCAAGCGGCCGCAAGATTTTTCAAAGTTTTCTTTTTACGTATTGCAGAACAAATTACAAGTAAAAGGATAATGTGAGAGCATCAAAGATGAATATGATGCTTACCTGAAACACCGTCATTATTGCTGCAGGGAAGTTGTCAAAGTTTGTAGAAGGGGTTTTTTCATCAAAATTGAACCTGAAATTAAAAATGTTATTGATCACAGCGTCCCTCTGTTACCAACCATGTGTTAAAGGGGCAGCCCTAATAGCTCATCTTTCTTGTTGTGTGCACATTGGAGGAAACCAGTGGCACCCAGTATAAATACATTCAGTTCCAGTTAATCTAGTTGACTTTTGTTAGGTTCAAGGGGTGGACGCAGGAGAATCCGAAACACTTACTGCCCGCCAAAGAGCTGCATCCCCAGTAAGGCAAAGACAACAATAAAAAGGAAAAGCAGGAACAACAGACTGATGATGGACTTCATGGAGCTGAGGAGGGAGATGACCAGGTTTCGCAGAGACGCCCAGTACCTGGAAAGGAGGAGCAAAATGCATTGTACTGAAAAAAAAACACAGCTGAAACCACCAGGACACGGAATAGTTTCACGGCTGGGAGCTTTAGGCAGAAACGCAAGGCACTGAGGCCTTGCAGATAGCCCAAGGAGGTTGGGCAAACTAAAGGACGAGGCTGGCAGAACAGGTAGCCAAAGTCGAGGAACCAGGAGACAGTTGGGATAGTAACAAGGAGAGCCGAGGTCAAGAACTGGGAAGTTGAGCAGCAAAGGCGAGGGTCAAACGGGGACAACGAACTAGAGAGCTAGCGTAAGAGGAACTGGCGTCTGCACTATGGCAGGTAAGGGACCCCGGGCCCGTGGAGTCCGACAGTTTCTCATACAGAAACAATGGAGGAAGAGTTATAGGCAACCTAAACCCTTCCTTACACTGGCCAGATAGTAAAATCCTTGGCTCACTCAGATGGGCCGAGTGCTTCTTACATGCTGTCAGATTTAATCTTTTTATCTGTTCGAGAAGCACCATCCTTAAAACACAAGTACTCTTATGGGTCAAGCTATTGCGAAATTACATTACTAGCGGCTACAAATAGCCTGAAGACCTTTTATGGCTGGCCAGAAGAAATGGAACACAGTCTTTTTATGGAACCAAGAGAACATTTGAGACCAGGATATCACAGATTCACAAAATTTAGAAAGCAACCTTTACACAAAACACAAGTCTTACAAAACATTCTGTTCATTCTCCCTCATTAGTCAATGCAATCTACACAATAGTCTTCCTCAACCTGCTTGAGATGACCATTGGTGATAATCGGTGTTATAGTTTGACATACAAGCAGGGCACATCCGCATTACAGCCATGATGGCCTCCACGATGATGTCATCATTTACCATAGCCGTCCGTGAAGCAGATACCACTTTTCAGTTTTTATCCAATGATGCAATACGATGGGCTTAACTTGAATTTATTCCATTAATATTCTCTAAAACTGTACAGACCCATAGCTGTAAGTTGTACTGATGTTTTCCTTTTTCTTTTGACTGCTTGGATCTAAATTCTAAACTCTGATGGACCTGTTTGTGTTCCACCTGCTAAACCAAGTCTTCGCGCCACTGAACCTTGAGTTCTTCTATCACTCGCGTCCTCACAATCTCTTTGGCTTTACCGACAATGAATTCGCTCAGCCTGTTATCTGGGAATGAATGACGCTGACCTGAATTGACTATTTCTTGTTACTTGATAGAAAAAAAGACTAAGCCTACAGAGCCCAGGCTGGCATCTACGAGTGATCTCAGCTAACACTAAACTCTGCATATCAACACGAGGCTCGTGTCTTTCTCTTTGCGCTGTATAGATTCTTGTATCTTTAAATATATTGGAATTGTGCTTCCTCCAGAGCAGAACTTTAGTAAATTAACTAAATTGCGTTACGAAAGTAATTGGGAGAGTTTGCGAAGAAGAGAAATGAAAACTTACTTTGTAACTTTGAAAATGCGCAGCAAACGGAGGGCTCTTAAGACGCTAATCCCGAAAGAGGTTCCGGGTTTGATCATCGCCCAGATCACCTCAAAGATGCTACCGGTAATAACCTAAAAAGAACAAGGAGGAATGTGTTTTGGGCCATTCGCTGTCCTTTAATTTAATACATATCTGTCTATCTATGGCCACCGTCTAAGAAGACATAGCAGGTACTTACAGCGCAGTCGAAGCAGTTAAACGACGAATGGAAATAAGGCCTGGCCCCAAGACCGTATATTTTTAAAAACATTTCGGACATAAAGAGCCCAAGAAAAATGAATTCTGCAAAATCTGTGGAGGAAAAACAACATCTCTTTAATATTCCAGGTCAATTCACAGAACAATTATCAATGCCAAAAAAACCCCCAAACAAACATAATGCAACGTGCTAAAAAATAAACCGGGTAACCAATTAGGAAAACCTATCCAGCCCCCATATCTAATGCTGAATGGGGGTAACCTGTTACATTTTTGTTTGCATGTTTAAAGTGATAAAGAGACAATATTAGGCGTCACTTGAAGCCTCCAGTAAAGACTGAGTTTTATGGGGCTTTATTCAAGACATAAGATACACAAATCACTAAAAGACACCATTGAAGCCAAAAGATTCATCACCAGAGTTACTCCAGCATTAGGCAAACAAAAAAAATGTCACCTATAACCACATTTCTGGCAGTAATATTGAGAGTGGTAAGTGTCACTCACAGAGAAACTGAGTGAGCCCATCCGGCTGGCTATAGTGCACGATCGCCACGCACAGCGTGTTCAGTGCTACAAGGCTGAGGACCACCCAGTAGAAAGCCTGAGTCTTCACCATGCGCCGGACAAGGAAACGCAAGCGTCTCTCCTTCTTATGCAAGTATGATGAGTTCTCCAGCTTGGTACTTTTAATGCTGGCACGGGCGAAAGGTGAGCCTGAGGGAAAGAGAAAAGAGACGGTGTGTGGGGTTATGGGAGAAATAAGTAAAAGGAGGAACGTAGAGGAATTGGACTTTCCGGTGGGCATTCCGACTGACACCACGGCTACTTTAGTCTAAAGTTTACAGAATCTCCTGGGCATATAGATGTATATCCCGTGTTTTAGTAATAAGATATGTGATGGGTATATTTTGTCTCACTTTATTTTACAGACAAAAATGTAGGAAACAAATAAATGCATAGATTTGGGGGGGGGGATACATTCTGACCCAAATATAATCAGGATAGTCATGGTGGCATTTATTTTTTATCCCCTTAGTGAGCATATTCTAAAGCTGCTCCTGCTAAGTTAATGACTGCTATAGATATTTATCGTATCTCGCAGTCGCATGAATAAGCCCCACTGAGAGCGCTTGCTGGACTTGCTCCCATACGGGTGGCAGAATGATGTCTGCGTTCCGCTGACAGTATGTTGGGTTGTGCCCTTGTGGTTTTACGAGACACATGTTCTGTAAGAGACACATACCCACTGAAGAGATATCTCCAATGGGCTCCTCTCCCTCGTCAGCGTTCAGCAGCTCAGGTTTGCTTTTCTTGATGGTCGGTCTCCGTAGGGCTCCCATAAGTAGAAAAGACAAGGGAAAAGTCAAGTCGAGGCAACATAGGAAAGCTTCCCATTTTACCAGCTATTCTCTACTCCGCATGTTTTCGTACTTTTCGAGTAACAAAAGATCTGTGCAAACTCATTCATTCGCACATACACTCAACAAGATACAATTTCATTCAGATCCCCTAGAAACATAAGAATCTGACAGCAGGTAAAGGCTATACGGCCCATCTCATCTCTGCATTTTTCTATCCTCCTTGGTCTTGTCTTATGACCAGGACAGCCTTTTGCCTATACCATGCAGGCGTAAATCCCTCGCTGAATTAATCTCTTACACTTCTCCGGGAAGAATATTCCATGTATCCACCACCCTCTGCATGTATCTTCTGTAGTTTCCTTAGCAATGCCGAGGCAAAACATGTTTTTAAACGTAGTTCATGTAAAGGGTTTTGCTCAGCATGTGGAGGTTGCTATGGCGTATTAGGTAGCATTTGAACCGAATGCTTATGTACTCTGACTCTCAGAGAATGAATGGCCAAAGTTGGGTTGAATGGCCATTGGTGGTAATCAGACATCCCTCAGGGCATCGCATTCCATTCCAAATTCACTTGTCTAACCTGACACGCATACTTTGTGCTATCTAGACTAGTTAATAGGAACATCCAACATAGTTCACAGAATGTAAGAGTCATCAGGGGGCTAAAAGCACTCCTGTGAAGGAAATATGAGGCTATGGCATGATGCCATAGTGTTCTTCAGAACAGTTCACAGGCAGCAATCACCTGTGCAAACACACTCAAACAGTGGGGTTTGCCGAGTACATTTTGATCTTTACACATATAATACATCCCCGCTCCCATTGTTTTTACACATTATTCTGTAAATCTAGACACATTCTGTACACTCGATAGTTTTCAGAACTTCGCTAGCGATCCCTTTGACGCATCTCAACACTTTCCACTTTCAATATGACATCACAGCATCGCTGAATTACCATCGTACGCAAGTCTCTGCTCCACATCGCTGTCATCCTCTGCCAGAATAACTTCTTCTGGGGGGAAGTCAAAAAACAATTAGGCGTCTGAGACTGACTGAAAAAAGCAGATAGAATGTTAAAAGACAAGACCAAGAGACCAAGATAAAGAGGACTTAGTGAAACGAATCATATAAAATACAGACCAGAAAACGCATCCTTCTTCCAAATCCATATTTAAAAAAAAGAAATTCAGTTATCAAGCACACATTTTGATGATGTAATGATGAAGTTGTTTTTTCCCCCCCATTAAGTGGGGATTTATTCACTAAATGAGTTACAGATGGGATGAAGTTCAATTGACAGCATTCACTATACAACATGATAAGGGCATCCTTGGTGTACATAATGTACAGCTAATGCGGCAAGAAGTTCCAATTAAAAAAAATTACACATTCCTGAAAAAAGTAGTAGTTTCCTCTGGCAGGAAAAACCTTGTTCCTACGGCAGACTTTCTGCCCGACGTATCAAATTAAGCACCTGCTCTGGTTTACAAGAAGCCACTGACTGTACGAGGCCACGCTGTGTGCCGGCTGCCATGAAAAGTCACATACCCCCAACCACAACGTGAGAAAAAGCATTCGCTAATCGAAATACATTTAACGACATTCATACCAACATAAACGTGCTGCTTCTGAACTAGAGTTTCCCTTTTAGACTTAAGAGGGTTTCGGGGATTAATCCTGCCAACAGACAGAGGACTCAGTCAAGGGACCTCTGAAAACAAAGCATATCTTCTCACCCTACCAGTGAGCTTCTTACTTTGGATACCAAAAGCCCTGACTGTTTTCTTTATCCAGCCCATGTAAAATGCCACGTCCAGACGCACCTGCTTTGGATATCCACTCCATGTAGCCATTAAGCTCCCTCTCAATCTGCTGCTGTCTTCTTAGTTTCATGAAAGCTCTCCGGTTCTCTACTCGCTCTCTTTCTTTGGCGAACTCCCTGAACAAAAAGAAACAAAGAATCAGATTTTTTTTCTTATACAAGGACTTTACTAATACGAGAGAGAACACGTAAGTAACTGGTTTGTCAAAATGGAATCTTCTCAAAGTTTAGGGAAGCTCTACCAACAAGGTTTTCGGACTTCTTTGAGGGCTGGAAGAATGCAAATAATCCATTTCCCACGGACGGCCCATACTGATTTGTCAAGGGAAGGCTGGCAGCAAAGTCAAATGGGTCAGAAGGGCAGAGAAACCAAACAATGCCCCGTAGCCAATTGTGTTCAGAGCCATCTAGAACCCCGTAGAGAAAGCCCATGGAGAAAATATTCCATACTTGAAAGAAAAAGGGTATATGTTATACTTACCAGGGTTATCGGGAAAATTATTCATTTATTTATACTTCTCTCCTACCCACCACCATTAGGAACCCTCTGGTAAGTAATAGATTTCCCTACAGACTGGCCCACATGGTTATCTGCAGTCAAATTCTACGTTTCTCTACTGTCTAACTATACGTCGGCAGAGATTCTTCAAAGAAGAATTCTCAGCACTAAAACATCGCAGACGTTAAAAAAAAAAAAGTGTGCTGACATTTCTGAAAATGTCAGTCTTTTAATGATTTGAAATATCTGGACAACGCAGTTAGTTTTATTACTGTTATTAGTAACTGATTTATATAGCGCCATCACATTCTGTAGTGTTGCTTTTGAGGGGATAACCCAGCACATTCTAGTAATTTGGTTCAGACATTTCTCACATCAGTACTCAGCTGTTTGCTGACCATTTTTGGTCTATGATTTGACCATTGATTAAGGACTTTTGAGTTTTTTTGAACTTTAAATTCCAGATACAGCCACAAGGGGGGTCTAGTGTAACCTGCAGATTGTCATGTAGCCAGCACTTGACCGGACCCTTTGGGGGCTCTTTCTATGGGCTTCCTGGGTCATTCTGTTTGGTGATTTAGAAAGCATTACATTTTGAACCTGTTCTGGACTGCTTGGTTATTAGGACTATTTTATTATGATAGATGCCATCCAAACACTCAATCCAATTTAGACTACGGGGCATCTGAACTACCGGATGAGTGTTTCGTGGGGCTTTTCTTTAGCATTTTACCCCCTTAAGTTCCACTTTATAGAGTCAGATTAGAGATGTTTAAAAGCATTGCCATGTCTGAACTTTTACTAAAATAAATATAGCTTTAATGCTGTAAAAGAATAGAAAACCCATAGAAAAGATGGTATATCACATTTTTAAAGTAAATCCGGATCACATTCTATACAGCATTTGGAATTTGATTCCGTATCGATCATTTTACTGACCCTGGGGCTGAAATTTAATATATTTAGCAAATAGAACCCAGACAGAAAATGTAATGAGTCAGGAACTAATGCATACATAAAGATCAATAAAAAACGGGACAAATTAAAGTTTCATTATTTGGATTCTTCCAGGGCTAGAATGGTTAGAATCTGCATACGACTGTAGCCAAGACATCATACGTCTCATTTCAAGTCCCAGTCAATTATTCCTGAGTCAAGTCCCAGCTGAAGTCCATGTTGACTCATCTCGACTCATCTCGAGAAAGTAGGTGAACAGATAATGGTCCCATCAAGTTACCACTAATTGTCCCAAAATAGATGTCAATGTCCTCATCCCAGCAGAATGCTAATTGTTGAATGCACCTCGAGACAATTGTATTAATTCTATCAGGCCAAACAATGTTTATGGGGTAGAAAATGAAATCTTATTACGCTGCAGATCAGATAATACTATTTTCATCATAGTTACATTGTATGTCAATCTTGTAACATCTAACCGTGGATCGCATTGTATTCTAGGCTGGTTCTAGGTATACTCACCCTGAGAGGACGCCCAGGACAAGGTTCAACATGAAGAAGGATCCAATTATAATAAGAGGGATGAAGTACAGCCAGTTCCACGTACTGCCAAACACATCGTTACTCTGTGGAAAGTGGGAAAGGGGAGTATGAATACTTAAACAGGAACTGGCACGTCGCCAAATAACACCACAGGCAAGAACTCTCTGCCCTCATCCACACGCACCACGTCTTTGTAAAGATTTACAATACCGGCACAGAACACTTTGCGCATGTTTCCCTTGCTTTTCGGTCTTCTATTATTCACCTGGCAAACACTATATACTTTTTTCCCCCCACACTTTAGGATAATTTTTTAGGCCGACAGCCTGGATCTGGCACTAAAACCAGCCTTGGGAAAGGGGTGGTGTAATAGGGCGGTGATAGATATGGGGCAGTTATAATCTTGTAATAGATCAGTTATCGGCAGCGGTGTATTTACTTCAGACACCGCTGAAAACATATAGAGGAGGGTGTATCTTTAGATTTTGTAAGGGGCATTTGATGTACGAATTAAAAGAGAGGCTTATCGTGCACTTGGATTGAAAACTGCTTTAAAGATGCAGCTCAGAGAGTTGTTGTTACTGGAAAATTCTCCAACTGGACAAACGTGGTTCATGGAGTTCATCAGGGTTCTGTCCAAGGCTCGCTGCTATTTAATATCTGTATTAAATATCTCGTGTGGGTATTCCCACACAAAATTAATATAGTCGGAACTAGACCTCACTTTCCTGCAAGATTTGGTCAAATTGGAGGACTGGGTGACCATGTGGTAGATGAGATTTAATGTTGACAAATGCAAGGTTATGCATTTGGGGAAAAAAAAAAAATCAGAAAATTATACCTTAAATTGGGTAGTGGTGGGGAAATCATTAAATGAGAAGTGCTTGGAAATGATTAAAAAACAATACACTTAGTGACGGTGTTCAATGCCAGGCAGCTGCTGCAAGAGTTTGTAAGATACCATCATAACAAGACAATAAATCTCTCTCTCAGGACCTGTTCGTTAATAGGACTGTGCAAAGAAGAAGAGGTCATCCATTCCGATTTGAAGAATTAAATTTTTACTTATAGAAGCAAAGAGGGTTCTTTACAGTAAGAGCAGTAAAGATAAGGAATTCACTGCCCACAGACTTTGTGCTATCAGATTACGTTGGTGCCTTTAAATATGTGCTGGATAAATATATATATAAACAATATACAGAGATATAACGGGTTATAAGGACACGGTTATATGTAGGGTTCTTGGCTTCTTCTGGATAAATAGCGGGGTTGAACTTGATGGCTTTGCGCCAGTGATAGGTAAAGACAGTTACAGCGGAGGGGTCTATTCAATGAATGGATAGTTGGCAGTAGAGTTGAGGAGCAGCAGATCAGGTAAGCTCAGGTATGGGGAGCTGTGGGACAGCATTTGCCTGGTGTGCCAGGTGGCCAATCCAGGTCTGTTTTTTGCTAAATTACTTCACTATTCATTATGAAGGGCCAACACTGGCAGGTTAGCAGTTTTTTTATACACCAGTGATAGGTAAAGGTAAGTTATAGACAGAGGGGTCTTGTAATAAAGCAGTGATAGGTATGGGGCAGTTATAGGAAGCGGGGTCTTGTAATAAAGCAGTGATAGGTATGGGGCAGTTATAGGAAGCGGGGTCTTGTAATAAAGCAGTGATGGGTACGGGGCAGTTATAGGAAGCGGGGTCTTGTAATAAAGCAGTGATGGGTACGGGGCAGTTATAGGAAGCGGGGTCTTGTAATAAAGCAGTGATGGGTACGGGGCAGTTATAGGAAGCGGGGTCTTGTAATAAAGCAGTGATGGGTACGGGGCAGTTATAGGAAGCGGGGTCTTGTAATAAAGCAGTGATGGGTACGGGGCAGTTATAGGAAGCGGGGTCTCGTAATAAAGCAGTGATGGGTACGGGGCAGTTATAGGAAGCGGGGTCTTGTAATAAAGCAGTGATGGGTACGGGGCAGTTATAGGAAGCGGGGTCTCGTAATAAAGCAGTGATGGGTACGGGGCAGTTATAGGAAGCGGGGTCTCGTAATAAAGCAGTGATGGGTACGGGGCAGTTATAGGAAGCGGGGTCTTGTAATAAAGCAGTGATAGGTACGGGGCAGTTATGAGGTGACAGGTCCTGTAACACATTAATGATGAATACAGCTACACAATATAACTGCTAAAGCCGCTCTGTACATAAGGTGAATGTGCTTTTGAGGTTTGTAGCAGTGGGAGGGTTACCGCCTCCCCTCCCGAAGCCCCCGCAGGGAGATGGGGGGTTGCGCTCTTATCTACGTGAGCAGTGAAAGGTTCCTGTGCCCATTTCTTGATGCTAAAAATACAACCGGCAGCAGAAAGCATCCTAAGAAAGGCAGCGACTCTCCTGTCAGAGCTGGGGGAGGGTAGGACCACATCCCTGTATATCAGGAGGCTGCCCTTGAGAGAGACAGCCGGGAGACTGCTCCCCTGTCACACACAGACTGTCACTCGCTTCAGCATTAACCCACGTGCATACGCAAAATCGATATGGATCCTCACATCTCCTCCTATTTCTTTTCTTACTCTGTCACTCTCCTGTCCTACATCGCGGCTCATTTTGTATCTCTGCATTTTTATCTCCGTGCCGATCTATTTATATCCCGATTCTAATTCTGCTCTCCCCGGATCTGGATGAAGGATGTGATTCTCCCCCCCCTTGGTGTATCAGTTTTCCCCCTTATTTATAATTTTTAATGTATGTAAGGATATCCAGAAGCCTATAACGGTTGGACTCTCTCCCGCCTTCCCGACGTTATAATGGTGTAAAGTACCAGGTCCGATCGAACCCACCAGTCCAGTACCGCTTCATACTCTGATTTAATGGAAGACGAGCATCCCAACTGGTGCTTTTCTCACTTCTATAATGCAGGGCAAATACCTGCCTGAATTAAGGTGACTTAATTCAGAATATCTGTTTTTATGCATGGGCGTTGAGATGCGGAGCACTGAGCAGTTCATATAGAAAGCTGTATGTATGGGGATGTCATTCTCTGAGCGCAGGGTATATAAACTGTATGTATGAATTGACAGGTATAGGCTCAATTTTATGAATGGCTTATAAGCTGTGCCCATCCATTGCTCCACACTACATGCTATTGTACGCTGCTGTGTTCTGCACAACAGATTTGCCCCATTGCGCCTCGCATGGGTTAATACAAATTGCTTTAACATGCAAGTTGGTGTTTTGAATATTTCATCGACATTTATCCCATCTTCCGAAGCCCAGCTCCCCAGATGTCTTGGAGAAACCTGCTGCTATTAAAGCGGGTATCACTAGAACACATCAGGCTTTGTTTGGAGCAAAGGGGTGGGAATGGTCCTTTACGCATTCTCCATACTGACTGTAAATGTGGGTAACCTTAAAACACCCTGACAGTGTAGCTTCTCCCTATTAAATTACCCCCAACCTCTCTCTATTCTGATCTTACATCCTCTCTAACCAGTGAATCTGGAAACACTATCCCGCGAGTCTCCCGTTACTCTAGCGTGATTTATATCCATCTCCCGTTACCCGACGACTGCCTAGATATCGCCCTGATTTCTCTGTCTATGCTGTCTTACCCCATACCTGGGAACCGGCAGGCTTTGCCCCCGAGTCTCAAGGTATTTTTGCCCCAACTTGGACTGATTCTCCGGGTTACACAGCCCGGAGCTGACTCCTTGATACCCTACTCTCACTTAACGATACCCGAGCAGCCCATTTGGTGCTTTTTTCGCTGCCATTTCACAGCTGAAACTCCTGCTTGGATACAAATGACTCCGCTCAGAATATCTTACCCTCCTGTCACGTTTTTTTTTTTTATAAGGACTGTCATTAGAACCCTTTGGGTGCCACCATTAGCGAGTTGCTACACCACTGACGAGCAATTAAAGTGTTAATATCCGAAGGGTATCAGGGTTATTAATCAAGATCTCCCTGAAGCTTCTCGCCATAAAACAGGCTGCTTTAATTTTCTCCAAAACCCTATTTCTGGAAATCCACTATCAAGCTCTCACTTCCACCCTCTATCCCATTCTCTCCAGCATCGCTCGACTTCTCCTCCAGCTTGGCCTTCCATCCCCTGCAACCCCTGATAACGTCCCCATCTTTTATAATCATTTGCATTTCCCATCCCTCTCTCCCTCACATCTACCGCTGACGACTCTCTCTTTCTCTCCACCTCGAACTCTGTATATTTTTTTACCATCCTGCGAGCCGTTTGCTGCTCTCCCTCCTCCCCGTGTCTCTATCCTCTGTTTCTCCTGACTATGCGGAATCCGGAATCATTAAGCTTTTGCTTCTGTGCTGCAATGTTTTCTCTTCTGGATCCAAGACTGTCCTTTGCCTCAGTGAGCCAAGCTTTTCTCCTCTCTGAGCAAACATGTCGTCTGCCTCTCTCAGCCTCCCTCAATTATCCGTTATAAATGACAATTTAAAAACAAGACACAGAGCCTTTCAATTAGGCCCATTTAGCTATTTAGAGAAGACTGTCGCTGACGCCATTGTTGGAGGGGAAGTGAGCAGGGCGTGGGGCAATGGCGCTCTCGCGACCCGGAGTCTCTGGCCGAGATCCGGAGAGTTCCCGGGTACGGAGGGGCAAACACTGAATAGCAGCTGACATTTCACATTATTTTAGAAGGATGGCCTAGGAGGAAGAAGCCGTGGCTTTAATATGGCATCACTTGAGGTCTAACACTATTAACGATTGGTTTGATATCTCTATTTATTGTGTAAATGTGTGTAAAATGACCTGCTAAAGGCGCTGTTCCGTGTGGTCTTCTGAATGTGACACTTTGTAACTAAATACTGTTCAACGTCCAAACCCTTCCCAGAAATAATTCCTTAATCGGGTAAATCTTACTCTCGATTTGCGCCAGGAACACTAAATTGTCACGGGACACAAAAGCATACACTGATACAAACGGATAAAAAAAATAAAGTGATTAAACCTTCAGAGGAAAGCGTGACGGACCAACTAAGGTGTATTTGCGTTAACACGCTAGAGCTTGTGAATTAAGTAAAAAAAAATAGAATTTGACAAATTGATTATATGTTTATATATTATCTACATAATACGGATAGGTAATACTACAGAAGATACATGAAAGTGCTTATGCCAGACGATACTCACATAGTACAAGATGTCTGTCCATCCCTCCATTGTGATACACTGAAACACTGTAAGGATCGCGAACAGTATGTTGTCAAACTGTGTAATGCCATTATTGGGACCTTCCCAGCGACTGAGGCACACGGTATCGTTAGGGCAGTGACGGGAATTGGCGTCTACACCACAAAGACCTTCCACCTTTATATCTTCTGCAGGAGTAATAACATATATATTTAAAAAAACATGACATTCGGTGTACATGTGGGGTGTAAGTTGTAAAACAAAAGTACAGGCAACAGGATATTAAACCTGCAGCATACGGCAGGAGCATGCCTCTGAATAAAAATCCCCATTTGGGAGCCAAATCCCTCATGTGCCTCTTACCTTCACCAATTTCCCTGACAGAAGGAAACTAAGGGACACGGAGTCTGTCCCTCCCACCGCAGGGTGACAGACAGGAGGGGGCTATGGGGCGCGGAGTCTGTCCCTCCCACCACAGGGTGACACAGACAGGAGGGGGCTATGGGGCACGGAGTCTGTCCCTCCCACCACAGGGTGACACAGACAGGAGGGGGCTATGGGGCACGGAGTCTGTCCCTCCCACCGCAGGGTGACAGACAGGAGGGGGCTATGGAAGATGGAGTCTGTCCCTCCCACCGCAGGGTGACAGACAGGAGGGGGCTATGGGGGATGGAGTCTGTCCCTCCCACCGCAGGGTGACAGACAGGAGGGGGCTATGGGGGATGGAGTCTGTCCCTCCCACCGCAGGGTGACAGACAGGAGGGGGCTATGGGGGATGGAGTCTGTCCCTCCCACCGCAGTGTGACAGACAGGAGGGGGCTATAGGCAAGGCTGGGGATGATAAAGCTGCCTTGGTTCTTTAAGGCCAGCAGTTGCAAAATGATAGAAGCGTGTCCCACCAGCTGGATATGTGTGGCCTCATGGAATTGTTTTTATAATCTTGCAGAGTGCGGCTGTGCATATCCAGTTGACTCTGTAGGACCTGATCTGTCACTGGAGGGGCAGTATTGATAAGTATGGGGCCGTATCAGCCACAAGCCCACCAGGCATTTCCCGTGTGCCTGACAGGAGGGAGGTATGGGGCATTATGTGGTGTATTACAATCAGCACACTGTTCCTATGTAAATCTGTCTCTTGTAACACAGTATAACACAGAGATTAAGTGCATAGTACAGAACAGGTCCAACCTCCAGCAAGGTCATAGCAGGATGTGTGGAATTTGCCGATATAGAAGTCCAGACCGATGATGGCAAAGATGAGGATTGCAAAGAACAAAAGCAACCCAATCTGGAGCAGAGGGATCATGGCTTTCATGATAGACTTCAACACGACTTGTAAACCTGCGTAAAAAAGACTCATGAGCTGGAGGACACAGTGAAAACGATCCCCCAGACCCATCTGCCTACAAACCAACACCCAGGGGCCGTTACTGATACCCCAAAGGGGTTTGTATGAACATTGACACAGCCTAGTGCACGCTGCATATACATAAATAATAATCACTAGAATGCACGTGACGGTTCTAATGCAATTTTTTTCCACCCTAAATATCAAGATGGAGTCTTTAGACGTGGACAATACCTTCTGTTGGCCTTTGGGACTTCAAATGTCTTTTCTTCAAATAAGAGCCATCTAATTCTATCTACAGAGGAGACGTGCAAGGTCCTAAAAGGTAACTTTAAATTGCTTTCTGGAGCAATGAAAGGTATCAACTTCGACCAATCCACATACCCCTGAATATTAAACACATATCTGGTGCGATGGTAGCTTATTGTTAATTTTACATTATCAACTGTGTCTACGTAGGGTATTTAGTTAAACACAGCCAGACCACTTAAGGCTAGGATTAAATGTCTTCTAGCGTGTAATCTAACTCTGGTGTTCACCTGCCCTCCTATGCTAGTAACTTCACAGCACATACTAAATTGTAGATGTAATAGACACCAAATCATGTGTGTCTGGAAATAAGACCCTGTTTCATGTGTGTAGAACTGTTATCGATGCAGAGCCAATGTGCCAAGGCAAGTGAATTGAAGATTTTCCACCTCCGTGTTTTTTTTTGTTTTTTTTACATACACGATTTAACATTAAGAAATAAGTATTTAAAATGCCGGATCTAAAATGTACCGTGTGCAGTTTCACGTTGCTATACCATCAGGCCATTCAACAGAATTTAGAGCGGAGGCTCGATGGAGCCAAGCCGACCCCGTCTTCTCCAACCGTGAATTATTTTAACAAGGGACAAGCTTTACGGAGTGCTGGTGATACCTTATTGCAGGCATGTCCAAACTTTTTTCGAAGAGTGCCAGATTTGATGAAGTGAACGTGTGCGAGGGCCGACCATTTTGCCTGACATTCTTTGAACCATTAAAATGAAATGCAAATTAACTATTTTATGCAAAGTTTATTGAAAACGGCATACTTTTCATTTTGTGACTTGGATGACAAATCTAAACAGGTGTTAAATCGCTCTGCCTTTAATATCAAAAAAACAGATCTATATTTGGGCAACTTATCTGTGGGGCCTTATCAGTCCAGAACGCGGGCCGCAATTGGCCCTCGGGCCGGACTTTGGACATGCCTGCCTTATTTTGTTCTGTATTGGAGACCACAGAGAATTCAAAGAAGGGCCACTAAAATATGATGTGATTGTAGTAACAAAACCTAAATGTGTACACCCTAAACCAGGGGCGTCCAACCTGCGGCCCTCCAGCTGCTGCAGCGCAGCTGGAGGGCCGCAGGTTGGATGCCCCTGCCCTAAACGAACAAAGGGAGGGGGGATATAATAGAAACTTTAAAATATGGCCAAGGATTAAATAAAGTCCAAGAAGGAAACATATTTAACAAAAAGAGGCGCACCAAAACTACAGAGCATGATTTACAGAATGGGCAGTGGATACCTGGAACATACTTCAAGTGGTATTAGGACAGGCAAACGCAGTACATCAATTTGAGAATACATTGGTCACAAAAAGTGACTACATGGGCCAATTGGTTCTATTCTGTCGTCACTTACTGTGTATCGATGAGGAATTCTTCCTGTAACTGGGATTCTTACAATTACAAAAATAGTTTTACTTCGTTTAGCAAAGTGACATCATTATTTCCGAAAAAACAGTCATGGTCTTCCTTCATGCTGTTAAAAATATACTTTGGCTCCACATATAAAACTAAACAAATTTTCCCTGAACAATAACCCAAAGAAGTTACTGCGTGCATTTAAAGTCATTTCTAAATTGAAGAGACGTACTTGGAATTCCAGAGACCAGTTTCAAGGGCCGTAGCACACGTACGGCTCGAAGTGTCCTCAGGTCAAACTCCGGGCCTGTGGATGCCACGATTCTGCAGGAGAGACACAAAGATAAGATATGGGATTCTCTTACACAGAGAAATGTTGCCATTGTATGGGCAAATTGGGAAAGACTGGGTGAAAAATACTTTAAAATGAGTGTCTGGAGTGACCATTAATCCCATTCTGGCTACCATGATTATGGAGAACACAGCTCAGACAGAGACCTGCGTATTATGTGTGTGTATATATATATATATATATATATATATATATGTGTCCTTAGTCTAGGGATGACATGAGTCAGTATGAAAAAAGGACAGATACAGAGAAAGAACGAGGATGTAAAGATAGACATGAACTGAGGTGTGCCGAGATCACGATGGTCGGTACGCCAAAAAGAGGGCATTATAGTGATATGTGAAAAGAAATAGGAGAACAATCGAAGAGAATGAGAGAGAGGCGTAGGGGGTTTATATAGGTCCCACAAAATCGGCCAAGTTCCTTATTCTACATATATATATATATCAAACATCCACATGTGATTTTCAGGTCTGTTTCTCTACCATTTGGTCTACCTAAGGTATGAAACATTCACAAACAATAGTAGATTAAATACTGCCTTGAAAGGGACATCATTTATGATTCATTATTTTTTTTATTTAGCATCTGAATATATTTTTTTAACCTTTATCTTTATTGGGATTTTTTTTCCCATTGTGTAGCTCTAGTACAAATCCCAATACAGGTTTTTAAATATAGAATTAAGTAAAAAAAAAAATACAGTGACAGGTGCATGTGTGTATCCATAAAAGAAGGAAGAAATCGGGGGAAGGAAAATGCATTATTACACGGCTGGTAATTGTTTGATTAATATACGGTACTTCATAGTATTATTATTTGTATTAAAGTAGTAGTATATAAAATAAAAATTCAACTTACAAAAACCACAGGCTTACAATCTGCAGGAACATAAGTACAACTGCCCTTTACACAAAGGTAGGCGCAAATGATTGTATCTCCAGGGTAGGTAACCCAGTAGCTTATGAAGGAGAGGGCTCTGGAATGACCCCTAAAAAAGAGTGTTTCAGGATCCAGGGCTGAGATTTTTATTAAGGTTAGATCCCTTTATCAACTTTCACAACTTTTGGGCACAGCATATGCAGCACTTACCCTATACCTGCAGACTATCTCCAACAGTCATCTTACACAGCAGGGTTCATTAAATGTATTCTGCATTGTGTGAGATATCATTAACCTAAATTTCCATAAAACTAGCGAATCTCCATACTTCAGAAAGGTGTAATAGAGCGCAGTCCCACGTCTTATTGGGAAGTACCCTGTGCAAGTCTGCCTGCCACTTCAATATGTATGGAACACTGAGATGGTATGTTGGCTCCAGTACACAATCATGGCATGTGGATATGGCTCTATATGATATAGGCGGTTGTTCTCATGAAATCGAGTTTTCTAGATGTAAGAGAATAGCACTTCAGACCCCAAACCCCACTTCTCTTGTAGGTCTGCAAACGGAGTAAATTCGCCCATATAAAATAAAGCCCCCGATGTGACTTTACCAATTATATTCTCTAAACGGTCTAAGGGCTGATCTTCTGCAGAGTTTTAAGCCTGGGGTACAAGTATCTGAATTCTTTGAAGCAAATGCTTTTTTCTCTGCCCCTGAGTGCCTTATTACTCTTTAAGTAACCCCACTACTTAGTGTCTTTTACCCCTGTAACACCTTTTTACAGTAACCCAACCCCTGAGTGCCTTATTACCCTGTAACATCTTATTACAGTAACCCGGCTCCTGAGTGCCTTATTACCCCTGTAACATCTTATTACACTAACCCGGCCCCTGAGTGCCTTATTACCCCTGTAACATCTTATTACAGTACCCCGGCCCCTGAGTGCCTTATTACCCCTGTAACATCTTATCAGTTATTGCCCCTGTAATAGAGACACAGCCCGTGGATATTTCTTCCATATTTAGTTAAGGAGTTAACGTTTCGGGATGCTTAATGAAATGACGACCAGAATAATTTGGTTAAAGACAGATGATTCAGCACACGAACCCCCCTGCTGGGAACATATATCAGGTTGGAAACGTTGGTTTTTTACACTGGGAGGCTGCAGACTGCGCAATGAAATCAAATGGGATTTGATATTCTGGGGGAAATTTGCTTGTACTCAGCACGACTGCAGCTCCGTGTGATCATTATCAGTGTGAGAATACTTAGCATTATACAACACACTGGGGATAGGCACTAAACACTTTCTACTGCAAAACGGAGACAAAAACCAGCACCATATTAGTAAAGGATGCATCTAGTATTATCTTTTAGGTCAGACTAAGTATATACCTCCCAACCATTTTTTTTTTTTGCCGGACAGTCCCAATTTTCAGGCAATTTCGCACAGGCCAGCCAAAGCAGGACAGTGGGGTTCATGGACCGATTGGGGAGATACTCTGTAAAATTTATTTCTGTGCTGGGAAATCATGCCTGGGAGGTCTCTGTATTTCACTTGCCCCTGGCCTTTTTGTTATGAGAATAACAGAGGATAGATCCTGTTCTTATTTTAACATGATGTACCTCAACGTTTGCAGCCTGCTGCTAGTGAACGGCTTTAATGCTGACCCCTTTTCAGTTCTCACTGGGTTCAAACAAGGTTGCTCTTTCTTAATTCTTCTTTTTGGGGCGGAAGACAAACAATATTTAGGGGTTACGCTACATGGATGACATAACCATCTTTTATGTAGATTGCCAGTCCGTGAGAGCACTTGTCCAGACGTGTGCGGACTTCAGCTGTGGGAAGTCCCATTTGACATCCATGCTATTCAGTGGGACATGACTACTGACCCACTCCCATTTCCCATCAAGACAGACTTCATACGGATTTTTGAGTGAAGCAAACGTTTGGACTATGGCGTTTCAAAAATGTAACCATCAAGGGAGAAGTACTCGTACAGCAAAATGAGGTTCTTTCCGTCTTACAGTACCTGGCTCAGGCATGGCCACCTCTGGCTACTGTTTGCAGAGCCTCTACCAATGTAGAATTTCACTTTATCTGGGGCTCCAAAAATGCCAGGGTAAAGGGCACCATGATGTACAATGAGCCTTCTTTGCATGTAACTCTGTTTAGAAATCAGAGACGGAAACTCCACTTCTTTTCTATGGCCCTTCTTTAGACAACTGAAATTGGAGAAGTGGGACAGCTCCTAGAGCCCATACAATTGGAGTTGGTTTCGGTTCTACTTGAATGGTGGCAAAGACGGAAATGTTGCCTCAGAAACCCTACTATAAAAAAGAGTCATGAGGCTCAAAGTGCTACTTTCCGTTATATTTTAGAGATGGGTGAAACTTTTCCCTTAGCTATACTTCCAGCTTGGGCGTGTGGCACACAGCATAAAAAACTGAAATGTTAGCATTATACTGACGTAACTAATTGCATTAATATCATCTTTGATGAGATCTCCAAACAGGTCATGGACAAAGTTGTGAAGTACAGATCAGGGTTGTGTATCCGAAACATCCCACAGAGCATCATTAAATCCATTATTAAGAAATGTAAAGAATATGTTAAGAATATGGCACCCCAACAAACCTGCCAAGAGGTCCACACATCAAAACTCACGGACCAGTCCAGGAGGGCATTAATCAGAGAGGCAACAAAGAGACCAAAGATAGCTCTGAAGGAGCTGCAAAGTTCCACAGCAGAGATTGGAGTATCTGTCCATAGGTCCACTTGGGCCGTACACTGGGTTTTATGGAGAAGCGGCCAGAAAAATAGCCATTGTTTAAAGAAAAAATAAGCAAACGTGTTTTCTGTGCATTAAAAGGCATAAGGGAACTCACCAAACATATAGAAGAAGGTACTCTGGTCAGATGAGACTAAAATTTAGCTTTTTGGCCATGCAGGAAAACGCTATGTCTGGCGCAAACTCAACACCTTCTATCACCCGACAACACAATCCACACAGTGAAGCATCGGCAGGGATTGGGAAACTGGTCGGGATTGAAGGAATGATGGAAGGAAACCTGTTTCAGTCTGTTAGAGATTGGATTTCACTTTTGACACAGAAAAGTCCACAGAATATTATCCCCAAGCCTTGGGGGTCAGCGAGATGTTTATCGCAAATGTAAGACAAGCCATTGTGTTCCTTTTGGTCAGCAGTGGTATTTGTCTTGTAACTCTCCCATGGATGCAATTGTTGTACAGTCTCTTTCTTATTGTGGAATTGTGAACTCTGACATAACCCAAGGCAAATGAGGCCTGCAGTTCTTTAAATGTTTCTCTGGGTTCTTTTGTGACCTCCTGGATGACTCGTCTTTGCGCTCTTGGAGGAATTTTGGTCGGCCAGACACTCCTTGGAAGGTTCGCCACCATTTCAAGTGTTCTCTATTTGTAGATAGCGGCTCTCAGCTTGGTTCATTGGAGTCCCAGAGGCTTGGGGATGGCTTTGTATTCCTTTCCAGACTGATAGATGTCAATGACTTTGTTTCTCATCTCCTCTTGAATGTCTGTGGATCGCGACATCATGCGTTTCTTTTTAAGACCTTTTAGCCTACTTCACTTTGCAAGTAATCATGCATGGGTTTGTCTAGTGAAATTGAACCCAATTATCAATTAAAATTGGTTAATTTAATAATGGGGCAATTACTTGTTCACATAGGGGCAGGTAGGGTTGGATAGCCTTTTTTCCTTCTATACATCACGATTTAAAAACTGCATTTTGTGTTTACTTGGGTTATCTTATATTAAAATTAGTCGGATGATCTGAAACATTTAAGAAGGGGCCAATCATTTTTTACAGCACTGTATATTGTACAGTGGTACTCTAGAGCCAGGTTACTGCAGGGGTAATAAAACACTCAGCAGCCAGGACACAATGATAAATCGCTGTGTCTTATTGATGTTATTTCCTGATGTCCGCTGTAGCATTATATATGAACCATCCCTCACTGACACAGTACATTATATACAATGTCTGTTTACGCTAATAGCACCCTCTTTTTCCGCTATTTGCAGTGTTATTAATATCTAATTATTGGATCCATAAATTATGGATTTATGGTAATAATGAAAAGGTGGAAGAACGTGGAAGGGGGGGAGAGGTGATAAGAGGCTATGGGTCTATCCCCATTCAGTAGATCTCCATGGCAACCAGCCATGCCTCATTCACACAGTTTCCACGACTACCTTGCTCGGTTTCCATGGTGATGGACCACTGTTCATTGATACCATCTAGCTGGGGCCAGAATGCGGCTCTGGCTCCTTCTCCCATCCTCCAACTCCCTGAACAAGCTCCGAGGATGGAAGCGCTTGGTGGAGAGGGGTGGAGACATGCAGCTTTTATGAATGACTTAAAATGCCTGACAAAGACTAAAGAGGGATGTTTATGGCTGTCTAATCCTTTTTGCAGCATGGGATGAATTCCAAATTAATGGGCTGCTAGCTCCTCACTGCATTAAATAATTTGCAAACCTGTTTTCTCATGCTGCGTATAATTGAACAGAGACTGTTATGTTACATATTTTGGAGTGAAATAATTATTTATTTGTGTAGAATGTTTTGAGGACGATTATTGACTGAGTAGGTGTGGTATGTGTGGTAATTGTTATTTTTATCATTTGCTCAAACAATCTTCCCAGCTCTTAGAAGCTAAACATAATCACTGTATTCAGAAATGTTGTAGAAGGTAAATCTAGCTCTTCAAGATATATGTTTATCGTGACTATAAGACAAGACGAAGGATCAAATCAGGTTTGGGCAGACTAGATGGGCCGAGTGGTTCTGCAGTCATAGGGGTGATCCTAGGGTTAGTGGCCACTGGGTGCAGTGTTTCTTCGGTGCCCCTGCCTAAAACAACTAAAACACGCATACTAACACGCAAACTTACTCTAACACCCACTGATTCTAACACCATATACTGCCCCCCTCGCACCACAAACCCTAGGATTATCCCTGACACTATATGCTGACACACACACTCATGCTAACACCCCCTGCACTCAATGCTGACAATAAATACTAACACACACACACTCATGCTAACACTATACACTAACATACATGCATTATATCACTATATGCTGAGGCACACACACTTACGCGCACACACACATGCTAACAACATACAGCAACACACACATTAACCCTACCCTAGCCATACACTCATCATGTTCACTTATACGTCTTAAACGTTTTGTGTTGTTTTTATGTGATTAAGCTTTTAGAGGAAAAAATACAATTATCTGCTAAGGTTTATTTGTCTAACTTACTACAATTAGTTAGGCCCATACCAGCCATCTGGCCTTCACCGTTCCAGTGGCAGATTGGGTGCTATTGTGTGCAGCCTGCGGCTGGATGTGCCTGGACCCACATTGCATGAGCATTAAAACGTAATGCATGGCCGCATATATACAGCCATCGACCACACTTATTTCATCATTGGGCCGCTGTTCTTAAAGTGCTAGTACCACCTTGTCATTGTCAGTCTGGCCCTGCAATTAATGTTTTATATAAGCTGAAAACACCACATTAAACATATGATACAGGACACTTTGCATATATTGCTACTAACAGCTGTTTTTAGGCAATTCCCATGTTACAGTCAAGCTGGCAAGCAAAATGTCCGTTTATCAAACTCACAGCAGAGATGCACCGAGACCACTATAAGACAAATCTGCATGTAAACCCAAAAAAGCTATATATGCTCTAAAACTGGCAGGATGTTTAAGGCTTTATGCTGTTGTCCCACCTTTCTGCCCCAACGTTCCACTTTTGCGTGACATGGGGACCATGGGCTGTTTGGATAGATCTTCTGTTCTCCCCTGACCGGACCTGAGACGTGAAGAAGCAATAGAGGTCCTACATAGCCTCCTTGCGATTTTAGTATCACTAGGTGGCTAATCGTGTAAGCCAGGTGAGTGACTATACCTCTCTAACAGAAGAGTACAGAAAACAATTTCTCCAGGGCCCTGGAGGTCTGAGGGCCTAGGGCCCTGTACCAATTTTTGATGGGTCCATACCTCTCACCTGTCATGCGATGCAGCAATCCAATCTGGTCCATGAAGTGCAGCAATAACCCTCCCTCACTGACACTGCACACTCTGGAAATAATGCTCAGTGAGGGAGCTGCAGGCCTTAAGGAACATACAGGAGGGAAGTGGAGCACACGGTAAGTACTGTGTGTATGTACAGTATTTGTGTGTATATATGTATGTGTATATGTGTGCATTTGTATGTGTGTGGGGAGGAGCAGAATACTACAAGTGTAGTTGTGTAAATAAAAATGCATTGGCATCTGCCAAATGCCTTACTAAGTTACATAAGTTATTATCATGTCACAAAGTTCTATAGGGTTACTAAAAATTCAGTTTTTGGGATATCATCAAAAGTTGCGTTACTATTTGAAAGATCCGTCAACTTTTTAAAGCTGCACAAGCTCTCCATAGAAATGACGGCTATCAATAAAGAACACAAACACGATTATCATTTTTTTTAAGGGACCCGTCAAATGCCCAGTGGGCTGGTGCCTGATGGAGCCTCCTACATACCTTAATTGCCCAATGGGCAGCCAGTCCCATGCTCTTAATGAATATCTGCAAGCTGCAGGAATTTAACATGCGCTGTGTATATTTGTCAGCCATGCACGCATGTAATTTATCAGACGCTGGCCTTTTTTTTTTTTAATCCGTAGTCTGTACCTGGTACGTTGTGCTTTCTTTATCTTTGCTAATTCAGCAAAACGGCAGGGATAAATAATGCCTGTA
Organism: Sceloporus occidentalis; assembly: GCA_023333645.1. Taxonomy (NCBI): domain Eukaryota; kingdom Metazoa; phylum Chordata; class Lepidosauria; order Squamata; family Phrynosomatidae; genus Sceloporus; species Sceloporus occidentalis. Next base: position 49,357 of record JALMGF010000472.1, on the reverse strand, counting down.
GTCCCATGGCTGAAACAGTGAATTCAGCCGTCTTTAAAAAGAAGGAGAATTAGCTCCCTCTGTGACATTAGCATCGATTGACGGTGGTTCCGTCAGACAATCGCATGGATGGTGATATATGGGGATGATATTGCTAGAGAAAACTGCAACCACATTCATGCACACACACTACTATATAACATACACTTATAAGTTAGCAAATAGCCATATTTTCAGGTTGTTATTTTCAGGTTGTCCTTCTGTCTCATTCACCCTCAACCTACCAATGAGCAGGGCCCTCCTCTCCTTCTGTACCAGTATGTCTGAACGTGTGCTCACATTATTTTTCATTTGCTGTCAATCACAGGCCACGTCTGCAGAAAGTTTTGATGCTGAGAGCAATGTGTGGGTTCTTCTTGTGCGTTTGGGTGGTTAGTGGCTGGAAGCACCAATTTCATGCATGGCAGAGTACACCCAAGAATCAAATTCAATAAACTGAGATGGGATTTAATGAACGTCTGTTGGGAACGTCCACAGCTGACACCTGCAGGCTTTGTCTCCCGCAGGAAGAAGAGGCTTTTGGGTATTATTTCGCTTTATCCTGTAATTCATTTGGGGAACTTAAAAGCCTGAATCCTCGGTCGCTGTCAAGAACTTGTACGTGGCTCATGTATTTCTGTTATTGCTGGACATTGCAAGTATGACTGCAGCAGCAAGTTGTGTGCTTTTGATAACTCTTATCTTCCTTTAATTGAAGCACCTTCTCTCAACCAGGAGAAAAAATAATAGCTTTCACCGGAATTTCACCTCTCACTTTTGCTTGAATTTCATGAATGAAAGACATGAAGATCAAGGGCAGTGCTAATTAATATTCAATCGCAGACCACTCGTGACACAGCGAGGAAAGGGGAAGTTTTATGGAGCTGTAGAATACCTATGTTCCTTTGATTTGTTTTTGTCCTCTTGTAGAAGACACAGCTATAGTCTCTTTAAACCTATTCTGAAGAGTTCAGTGAATCTATTTCTTCATTTCTATAACCTTTTGAGTGAAAAAAGTTAAAGAAACAGCTTAGTTTACCCAACTATTGAATCTTGGTTATCATAAAGAACATAGACCGATCAAAATAGGATTGCTCATGTTTTGTCCAAAAGAAAATCAAATGACACAATAATGCAATTTTCCACACCTCCCTGGTATTATGTGGGAAGGTGGTCACTCTTATATCATTAAAGGGGGAGTCCCATTATTTTTAAAATTTCAGCATTCAATACAGTCTGTAAACAGTATTAGTTTATATCGAAGAAAAGTAGGTCTGATTTCATTTTGTTCCAATAAACTTCCTTTATCTGCCGATCTGAATGCTGCCAATGTAGGCAGTCATGTGATATTAGTTCATCTTTACCCGCTCAAACACTACATTGAACTGATTCTTTATGTCAATGGTAATGAAGTTCTGTTTATTTAACGAGGTCCTTTCCTCTATAGACTTACATTACCCAAAAGGTCCCTCTGGGCGACTAAGACTGAACCATTCTATTGTTTACTACAAGATGGTATTATAAGGACCCAGTCTACTGTCTGTCTACTAAAGACTACAGAACTCATACTGGAAGGGATCACAGGTGCAATAAAATCCTCTTTATTACATATATGTGTATACATGAAACCACGGAAGCAATAGTGGAAGTAGTTCACATATAGAGAAAAAAAGATCCACGTTTGAGTGTCTTGAATGTGTGGCAGTATGTGGCATGCCAATTATAGGGCCATCAAATTTAATACAGTATAGTAGGAGTGTTGATTATAATATCAAAAAGATGTGAGCAGGCGTTGTCAATCTGGACAAAAATGCGACGTTTACAATGTTCAATGAGGGACCATCATCAAAAACCCCATTAGTCCAAGAAGTTGGGAAGTAGTCCCATGCTGACAGGACCAGAGGTCTTTGGAATGCCCTACTGGAGGCAGAGCTTGGTTGGAGGAGGCAGAGGTAACCTTTTGGGCAGTTTAGCAAGGAGTAGACAGAGCCCATGGGAGTGAAGGTAGGCTATAACCTCCCATACCCAGAGACCAGGACTCTGCATAAGAGACTCAAACTTTATAGACATGGTCATTGACTGATGTCAAGTATTTTATTTTGGATGGTGTGAGGGATCTACAGAGTTTAGGTTTAACAAGCAATGCAACATGGTCTATTGTAAAAAAAAAATAAAGCACAGCTTTCGAAAACTAGCACCATATAAGCACAAAGCTTATTCTAATGAAATACAGTGTGTAGAGGACAGTGGTTCAAATACATCACTCCGTATTGCCCTATGCACAGTGACTGAGGCAGTGCATGGATCAAAAGGAAACAGGAGATGGTAGGTGGCACCCTAGGCAAATGCTACCGATAAACCTACCTGTGTGTCCTTTGTATTTTACAAAAAAAGTAGTTTTTTTCCCAATAGGTTTCCTTACTCATAATCGTTCATACATATAACGTACTACGTATATACATTTTTACTAATAGCGTTATTATGTTATTGGTATTTTAAAAAAAAAACACTACATGTTTAGGAATCTGATTTTCAAATATCATCAAGATTCTGACATTTTCTGTATTTCAGTGTAACATTTTTAAGAACACGGTTGCTAAAAGCCAGTTGCTTTTCACTTGACAGTATAGCACGTGGAATATAAAGTCTGATTGTTGTGAAAGAAGATAAAAATTCTGTCCCTGGTGGCGTGACTTCCCAGAATCCTATAGCTGGGACTGCTTAATGAGGACAGTTATTTAAAGCCTGAACTAGTTCCTGCAGAAATGTACCTGATCCAGAAAAACAGGCACTGTGATATATATCTTGTGTTATAACAAAGTTGTGCGTCTGTGTACTAGGGGATGGCGTTAGGCATGTATCTCAACGTATACTTATACGGTGGCGGTAAGAGGTAGATGTCCTGAGTTCCGTAGATTATATGCAGGTGAGATGTATTACAAGTACGTGGTATGTCATGTGCCTATTTTACATGCAGAGAACAAGACACTTTGAGTAACATGACATGTAAAGAAAACCTTACCCTGTGAGAACCACCACAAAGTCCATCATATTCCAGCCATTACGCAAGTAGGATCCTTTGTGAAATGCAAAGCCCAAAGCAATAATTTTAATCCCAGTTTCAAAGCAGAAGATGCCAATGAAATATGGTTCAGTGTCATCCTGTGAGAAAGAAAGTAAGATAAAGATTTCCTTAGTGCTCCTGGTTACATACGACTGCCAAATTGGCAGCTTCTTCCATGAGTTGGGCATCTCGTGTTGGGCAGGATTCTGTTTCTTACCTATGATGGACATCATCTTATTATATGCTTTCTATTATATAGTGTAGATACCATACCAGTCTTGCTAAGTAAAAGTAAAGGCTAACTGTTATATGCCAATTGGTCATTGTTGACCAAGAATTACATTTTTTTGTCGAGCTTTGTCTAAGCTAGCTCTCAGATATTTGTACTAAAAGGCCTATGAGGCCTTCTTTCGTCTGCCTCTTTGCGAGTCCCTCGGAAATCTGTGGTGCATTGGCCCCACCGCGTTCTTTAGTGCTCCCGCATACTCAGTGCTCCTGAGTCTATACTAGGCCATTGTTGCATTTGAGTGCCCAGTGAACAAAATGAGCTTTCAACTTTGCAGGAATGTTTTTCAATCAGGGAAATTTCTCAGGTCATATTTTAAAAATGAAGCAGCCTAGCTTGGCATGATCCTCGAAATATAGTCACAATACTGTTATATTTTTATTTTTTCCACCTGGCATAAAATTTGCCTCCATCAAAGGAATATCCATGGCATTTAATTCTACTCTATCTTTTCTCTTGGTACTCTGTAAGACTGCACTGGAACCTCGCTGTTTGGCCCAAGCACAAAGTTGCAACCAGCTTCCTGGACTCTACTTGCATTGTTTCAGCAGACTGCGCATGAGCTGTGAGATTCCCTGGAGATTGTTAACATTCCCTGACATGGGATATACATAAAGCCAATAAAAGCACACTTACCAGACGCTCTGACATCGGTGTCTTGTCCCCTTCAGGCAAGTGCTGCTCCATAGCCAAAACAATGCAATTTGCAATGATAGTTGCTAAAATCATGTATTCAAAAGGAGTAAAGAGGCACAACAGTTAAGGAAAAATATAATTACAATTGAGATTGACTTTTAATAGCAAATAGCAAGAAACAACATCACATTCTGGTATAAAAACTTTAAACCTAAATACCGAGGAACTAAAAGTAATAAGATGTTACAGGGGTAATAAGCATACCTGGGAACTCTCTGGGTTTGACCTGGAGATTGCTGGATGAAGCACCGCTTCCTCGGGTCAAGACTTGAATCCCCCGGGTTGCGGAAGCGGGGTCTTGACACGCCCCGCCCATTTTCCCTTTAAATCAGCGGGACCTCCCACCGACGTCACAGGACCACCCGCTGACGTCAGTGGGCAGTCCTGGCCACGTCCCGCAAGGGAAGGCTCCGAGTAGCTAGAGCCCAGAAGTTCCCAGGTATGGTAATAAGGCACTCAGAAACCGGGTTACTGTAATAAAATGTTACAGGGGTAATAAGGCACTCAGGGGCTGGGTTACTGTAATAAGAGGTTACAGGGGTAATAAGGCAGTCAGGAGCTGGGTTACTGTAATAAGATGTTACGGGGGTAATAAGGCACTCAGGGGCCTGTAATAAGAGGTTACAGGGATAATAAGGCAGTCAGGAGCTGGGTTACTGTAATAAGAGGTTACAGGGGTAATAAGGCACTCAGGAGCCGGGTTACTGTAATAAGATGTTACAGGGGTAACAAGGCAGTCAGGAGCTGGGTTACAGTAGTAAGATGTTCCAGGGGTAATAAGGCACTCAGAAACCGGCTTACTGTAATAAGATGTTACAGGGGTAATAAGGCACTCAGGAGCCGGCTTACTGTAATAAGATGTTACAGGGGTAATAAGGCACTCAGGGGCCGGGTTACTGTAATAAGATGTTTCAGGGGTAATAAGGCACCCAGGAGCTGGGTTACTGTAATAAGATGTTACAGGTGTTATAAGGCATTCAGGAGCTGGGTTACTGCTACAAGGGTAAAAAAAGGCACCCATGAGGTATTTGTTGCCCAATGATGGAAATTAAGGGGGAAAGTTTTCAACAACTGATCAAATAAAAGTACCTTATTCTGTGAAAACTGTATTGAGTATATTTAGATGGTTTGCTACCAGGGCCGGCCCAAGGCAAAATGCCGCCTGGGGCAAATTTTAAAATGCCGCCCCCCTTATCTACCCTTCCTCTCCCTCCGTCCCTGCCGCCCCCCCCCCTATCTACCCTTCCTCTCCCTCCGTCCCTGCCCCCCCCGTACTTACCTTTCAGCAGTCCTGCGGCGAGTCTCCCTGTTCGGTCTCGGTGCCGGCTATGAGGAGATCTTCCGGCACTCAGCATTACAAGCCAGCACCGAGACCGAACAGGGAGACTCGCCGCAGAGGATAGAGAGAGGGGCGCTGAGCGGGTACTGACAGCTTGGTAAACGAAAACCACTCGGCGCCCCTTTCTCTCTCTTTCGCTTTAAAAAAAAAAAAAAAAAAAAAAAGGGCTTGGGGCGGCGAAGTGCCGCCCCTCCAAAAGTGCCGCCTGGAGCGGTTGCCCCACTCGGCTCCATTGTCGGGCCGGCCCTGCTTGCTACACGTGATATGTATGCACACTTTTGTCTGATACAACATGACCCAAATGCATTTAACTGTAGGCACGTTCATAATTGCCAGATCACACACTCCTACTTTGTTAATAAACACAAAGGGTTGGAAAAAAAGCAACATAGTAATTTGCTGAAGCTGAGAGAATATATTACAATTTCATAGACAATCAGGTAAGCTGTGAGTTACACTTCGTGAACCGCCCTGCGAGTTTTTATTCTAGTCGATATTTATAGAGTGAAGTCACCTTAGCCAAATAGAGAAACATCGACATAAATTGGATGAGTACACATACCTCCCATGTGTCATTGTTTAGGAGGGAAAGTCCCTCTTTAGGGTCCCTAATGACCATCTTTTCTAGAAGCTAAAAATACGGATGTTTTTCAGTTGCAGAGAATATGTGTTTCAAATGCCCGGTCCAGCTTTGGTTCCCAAAAGGTCCTTGAAACATAGTTACATTTACCTTTTCAAATTCTATTGTTTTTTAACTGGACATCTCCTCTCCGAGTCCACAACAGTGGATCAACTAAATTGTAACCTTCTAGTAACCTTTTAGCAACTTTTGCTTTATGGAACTCACATTGCTTGTCGAACTGGCATGTACTCGAGTCACCCACTTCAGCCTGATTGATCATGGAAGAATGTGAGCCAGAGTAAGAGCTGAAGCCAAATTGTTTCAAATTCCTGCCTGTTAGTGCATTAGTCTTTTCAGAAGAACTTACCTAGTGTGATGGCTCAGCCCTCGTTCATGCCACTCCATAGGCTGGCTTGATCACTTCTACTTACTTGAAACCACGTTGAGTGGGTCGCCTATTAACGAATTAGGTCTCCCAAACGCACTGCTGAATTATTTTGAGGATCATAATAATGTGGAAAAAGCTGACTAGTCATAAGCTAGGTGCCATAATGACAGATCTCAACAGCAGAGCTAGCCACACTGTGGTGCATTGGCCCCACCGCATTCTTTAGTGCTCCCGCATACTCAGTGCTCCTGAGTCTATACTAGGTCATTGTTGCATTTGAGTGCCCAGTGAACAAAATGAGCTTTCAACTTTACAGGAAAGTTTTTAATCAGGGAAATTTCTCAAGTCATATTTTAAAAATGGAGAAGCCTGGTTTGGTATGATCCTAGAAATATAGTCACAGAAGCAGCATGTTCTTAAGACGGGCAAGCTGTTAGCCAAGGTGTTACAACAAGACTTGCCCCCAATACCCAGTTAATCTCCGCTCATTCACATGTGCCCTTCCAAGCCACACTCCAGAAGCACAGGAAGACATTCACACATATAAACGGGCTGGAAGGAAGCCGTGAAATGACTGTCAAACGGCGCGTCAAACATCTGCAAAACTGCACATAGGATTTAAAAAACAAATAAAAAAAACAAAAAACAGTTTCAGACGTGTTCATCTGATTTTAAATGGATTTTCATGAGGCTTTTCTTCATGAGGTATAGACATACTTAGTACATTAATATGTGTTTAACAGAAATTGTACATGCATTCATAGGAGGAGGTGGAAGGTATGTCTTCTGGGGTCTATGTATTAGGAGGAGGTGAGAGGTAGGTGTCCTAATGTCTGTGTTTTAGGAGAAGGTGAGAGGTAGGTTTCCCGATGTTTGTATATTAGAAGGAGGTAAGAGATGGGTGTCCTGATGTCTGTATATAAGAAGGGGGTAAGAGGTAGGTGTCCTGATGTCTGTATATAAGAAGGAGGTAAGATGTAGGTGTCCTGATGTCTGTATATAAGAAGGGGGTAAGAGGTAGGAGTCCTGATGTCTGTATATAAGAAGGGGGTAAGAGGTAGGTGTCCTGATGTCTGTATTAGGAGAAGGTAAGAGGTTAAAACACTGATGTCTGTGTATTAGGAAGAGGTGAGAGGTAGGTATCCTGATATCTGTGTATTACATAGAAAGTGACATCAGATAAGAACCATTTGGCCCATCTAGTCTGCCCAACCTCTGAATACTTCTCTTTGTCCCCGGCCTTATCGTATGTCTAGCTTAGCCTTATGCCTCTTTCATGCTTGCTTAAATTCCTTCACTGAATTAACCTCTGCTACTTCTACTGGACGGCTATTAGTAGGAGGTGAGACTTAGGTGTCCTGAGGACTGGGTATTAAGAGGAGGTGAAAGGTAGATACACTGATGTATGTGTTTTAGGAATGGGTGAGCATTAGGTGTCTTTAAGGTTGTGTATTAGGACAGCGTGACAGTTACTGCTACTAGTATTTGTTTTGATATGCGAGTATTAATAGGAGATACCAGAATTTGTTTGTTATTAGGCTGTTCTTGGAGAAATTCTGTTGTTCTGCCACATTCTTCGCTGTTGAATAATACAGCCACCCTCACTCTAGTATTGTGACATGGCAATGGTTACACAATGCTTGGGGAGAATATGGCTGCTGTCACAATATGTCACAACACTCTCAGATGGTTGTGCCAGGCCCACCGTGTGACTGCATCTGTTTGCAACAAGGGCATCCTGTGTTGTTTCCCATCAAACGACAGAAGGATGGTTAAAAATAAAAATATGATAAAGTAAGAGAATGAAATAAACTGCTGAGGAACAATCGCTAGACACAGGATTTTTTTGTATCCTCTCCAGATATATCTTCCAGTCTTGCAGAGAGAAATGCCAGGCAAAATGATGCCTTTATATCTAGGTGCAGATAGCATTATGAGGTCTATTCACAACAAAATCAAGTTTGCCCCTGAGGTTTAAATTTCAAGATATAAATCTGTAATGTATTACAGCTGGTGTTTAAATGGTGGAACAGGGACAGCCATCGGGAAATACTGAATTCTAAAACGTAAGAAACATTTAAAGGGGCATTCGTTGCATTTGCTAATCCCCTTCTTTCATTGATACAAGTGGTGCCTAGCCACACTGCCACCAGGTCTGCTGCGCATGCATTCAACATGCAAACAATCAAAAAAAAAAAAAAAAAAGACTGCAAACAATCAAAAAAAAACAAAAAAACGATAATGGCCAAGAGTCTAAAAACGAGGAACCGTGTAGAATGGAGTAATTCTGGTACATTTGGAGAGTCAGTACATGTACAGGTGTCAAAGGTCCCAAACGCAAATACAACTGATGCAAAGTATAATTATATATAAACATATGAGGGCATTACTTATAGTAACAAATGTCTTTAACAAGCCACACACACACTATACTGTCTGTATGTGTGTGTGTGTGTGTGTGTGTGTGTGATGTATGCATCTATGTCTTCAGCCTCTGACATACTCAAAGGGCACAGGTTTTTTTTTTACGCTGCTTTATATCCTAATCCCAGTTTCTAAAATGTTAACACTAATAAAAGTGATAGAAAACATGATTTGTAAAATATAAGAAAAAAAATGTAAAAGAATAAATGTATTCATTGTAACCCGCAGGCGCGCACAACTGTTTTTGGCAAGGCTTTGATGTCAAGTCCTGCTTGCACTGAGAAAGAATGGAGTGGGGCTTAAAATTCAGCCTTGGCACTTTAAGGCCAGGGGGCAATATATGATGTGTACAGCCACCTGTTAAAGTAAAAGACGGGATTGGCTGCATGAGTAACAATAAAATTATTTCCTATAATTCAGCAGGTTGGTGAACTATAGCAGATAAAACGTATACAACTAATTACTTACTTGTGGTGAACTAATTCCTCTTTGTACCCGTCTACAACGATCAGCACGTGGATCAGCAAGGGGAGGAAATCATGCTAGTCCCATGGCAAGATTTACTTGCATATCTGTAAAGTGGATTTTCAGTCCTTACATTGGTTATTCTAATCTTGACACACCTTTGTATGTCTTTATTAAATGTACTTACCTATAAAATGCACGATTTTGAATGGTGTCTTGGCAAAAATTAAGAATTGCCATTCAGAATGACTGACGTGACAATTCAACCCATACAGAGAAACCATGGTTACAAGCAGCATGCAACACACTTAGCACACACGACACAATGTAAAACAACTCAAATAACATCTACGAGTGCTCATTTCCCAGCAGTAAGGCCACCCACTGAATTGTGCTTTGTAGGCTGGGTAGCCCACCTGCATCAAACTAAAACATTTGAACTGCCAAAGAAGTCTGCAAGTTTGCAAAAAGTGAGGATCCTTCAAATTGGCCGTATGATGGGTTTATCTGTCAGCACCAAACCCTGCTGAAACAATTGTGAGCTTCATAAATAGGCCTACCTTGGAAGACTTATTTACTTAGACTAGGGGTCAACAACGTCAGTCCACAAGGTGTTCTTTGCCTAAAAACAAGTAGTTTAACAAGGTTAATTTGATATGCCTGTGCTCCGGCTCGGACACTGTTTGCAGGTGTAGAGGACTAAAATTCTGTACGTGAGGATTTAATATGACCTGGGCTATGTGCAGAACGTGACTGGCCATTTGGCACACCAGGCACGAGTGTGATCCTGCAATCCTGGAGCTACTAATATGTAAGAAGTATATGCAGTTGCTTACAGCCCCAAAGATTATGGGGCAACCATCATAGAATGCTCCATAGAGACCTGAAATCTATGCTATACAACTCATTGTTTAATTTCTTAGTTTATAGGTAATTAAATATATCACTCGTGTTAAAATAAAAATGTTCTTGGTTACAGACCCTAAAAACCTAGACCTCCACCTTGCTGTGAATCTCCACATGGACTACAAGGCATGTATATTTCTACATAAAAGTGTATACATACACACTCACACCTACACATCCAATGACATACAGACACACAAAGATCTTTGTAAGGTACTTAAGACTGGCATATATAGATAATAACATTCTATAACAATATAATATATAATAAAGATTATCCTTTTGAATACTATAACACACCCCAGGATAATTCATTGTGTATGCTATTTTATAAGTATTAACCTCAAACACTTTCTCTTTTGTATCGCTATTTGAAATTTATTAAAACCGAACACCTCTGAAATATGGTCACGCACATACACATCATCATTTTTCAGGACATACATAAGTACATCATTAAATAAACCTCTTTAAAGGCGTGCAAACACAGATGTGCGGAATCCTTTAACTGCTGGAGTGGGATTAAAACCCCCTCTAATGATCAAAGGGTTAAACAGAAGCACAATGACATCCGCAGACTGACTGCAGACTAAATGAACGATCAGCGTGTGATCTCGTGACATGATGGCGCTGGAGCTCTCATTAACGCTGCTATCAAACAACCTGCCACATCAGAGCTTGTCTTTCTTATTTATTAAATATTTAAAGAGTGGGGACCCAGCTGACACCTGGCATGCTGCTTACAGCAGCACCCTGGGGAGAAGAACATCTCACCACGGATTAAACTAGGCCAGGAAGAGGGATCGGTGGTGGAGATGGAATCAATGAGACACGGAGCTTGAAAGTGGACATGAAAACTCTAGTACCGCAGGAACCATGGGGTGTTAATACGCTGAGCGCACCTGGCTGGGTTTTTAAGCATCGGAGTGTTCATCAAGTCATGTGGCCGAGCTAATTCACTGCTGATGTTGCAATCCTGCGCTGGCACACAATGCTGTGTAATAATCTAGTAACACACTGCATACAACACATAAAGGCTGTCTGCCCCAATACTGCAGACAGATCAGGAAGAGGCCGAAGAGCGGTCAGTCTAATGCTGCAAAAACAATGCACTCACGATGCTGCGTATGTGTCTCGATCATACGGTGCTAACACTGCAGGAATACCCTTAAAACAATTTTGAAAACAATAAATAATAAAAAAACAAAAACAAAGAAGTAACAATGCCGCATGCGGACTCGTACTGAGTAGTAGTCAGTGCTATTGTGACCTATTTGTAACGGTTAAAGGTATATTAAAGAAGGATAATGTATTTAATGTAAACAATTTAATTTCTAAACCTATTTCCTGCTGTTTCTGTACACATTATTGGGCTAATTATTGTTTAGGACTATAGTACCCTGTGATACCCTCCTACGCAGCAAACATTCTGAGCTCTTAGAAAAGAGGGGCATCAGGGGAAGAAAGATAGGGTCCCAAAGACCTAAAGAGGGACACCGTGGCGGTATGCAACTGTAATACGTCAGCGTTACTCTGCGAGTACCAGAATGCCACAGTGACGTCATCATCATACTGTGATGGCAGATCAAGAGAAGACACTGCAGTACTATTGTGATAGATCGTATACTGTTGTGTTATCCATACAATACTAATGTACCTGTAGCACAACTCTGTTAGTACTAGAAGTCCTCTCTAGCATTGAAAGGTTGTAATGATAGTTTGTCTGCCATAAAATATCAGGGCTGTGTGAGAGTATTATAATAATGTAATATAAATATAAATAATATAATATAAAATGTCTTTTATATGGTGCCACCATCACAGCTTTTTAGAATAACTAAATTAACTTCAATAAAACTTTAAAGCAGTATAATTGTTCTGGAGATTTTTTTTTTTTTTTTTAAAATACTATTTTATCTGCCAACAATTGATAGACTGAGACTTGCAAAAAAAAAAAAATGCATACGTAACAGAAAAAGATTTGGGTAAAGTGACAGATTTGCCTTAATAATTAATGAGTTTGTGTTGAGACTCCTTTGAAGCGAATCCATTTGCAGACTTTACCAGTAACCACCGTTTGTTAGACACTTCCACTGGTCTGTCTTCTACGTTTATGATTAATGGATGTGCATCCTCCAGGTAAAACAAGTTGGGCAGCGCTCCGCTTTAGCGGTTCTTTTTGCGTTCTCGATTACTGTATTGTCGATGCAAGTAGTAGATTTTATTATGGGTTTGGACACCGAACGCTCCATTTGGTTCTTTGTGCTTCTCTACCCAGTTGAAACATAATGAAATACTATGGGGTTTCAGGCATTGGGAATCGATGAGGAAATCTTATCCTGCATGTCAATACTACCACCAGTATCTAGAAACTGCTTACATGTCATCTACACACTATAGCAACCGGATAAGTTATTGGATTCTTCACCTATTGCCGTCAATAACAAACCAATACAGTTTACGGTGGCAATGCTATTGGATTATTGTGGTAAGGACATGCAAGTACTGGGGTATGACCAGGACCGACCACCAAATCACATTATAGATCCTGGAGACCTACATTCATCCTTAAACAATGGGGAGGGGTACATAAGTGATGTCGTGGTAACATATGTCTTTACCCTGACAGACAGGTAAATAATCCCTATGGAGTATTACATAGAGATTCCGTACCAGACTCACTCCCAGAATTCAGTAGTTGTTTCACCTACTTCGGCTCAAACACCTATATTATTGATGAGCTGGGCTGATCTGGGCTTTAGACTCACACCTATGCTGGCTCTCCCAGCTGTGTATACTGAACTTCTGCAAACCCCATTAAAAAAACTAAACCAATACTGAGCTTAACACCTACAGACCTAATCGATATATGCAGTAAATAACAAAGCTGTAGTCAACAGCTAATAATGACAAGCTGATACCACTGAAATAACTCTGCTCCACCATCAACCACTACTGAAATAACTCTGCTCCACCATCAACCACTACCGAAATAACTCTGCTCCACCATCAACCACTACTGAAATAACTCTGCTCCACCATCAACCACTACTGAAATAACTCTGCTCCACCATCAACCACTACTGAAATAACTCTGCTCCACCATCAACCACTACTGAAATAACTCTGCTCCACCATCAACCACTACTGAAATAACTCTGCTCCACCATCAACCACTACTGAAATAACTCTGCTCCACCATCAACCACTACTGAAATAACTCTGCTCCACCATCAAGTTACTACCTTAATAGTACTGCAGTACCACAACCACTGCTACCGGCCATCACTCAAATGATACTGTTCTACAGCAAAGGCGCTGTTGTAATAATAATACTACAACAAATCACTGCTAAAATGATATTGCTCTGCCACCAAGCCACTGATGAATAATACTATTCTAGCGCAAAGTTACAGCAAAATAATACTGCTCTACCAGAACGTTACTATAGAAATACTAATTTTAAACCACTAAGCTACCATTTAGATAATACTTATAAACCAGCAAGTTACAACTGAAATAATACTGATAAGCCACTAAGCAACTACAGAAATCAACCACCAAAAATAATATTGCTCTACTACCAGCCACTGCTGAAATAGTGCTCTACACACCACGATATTACTGAAGTAATACTGATTTTCTACTACTGAAACAACACTGCTCTACCATCAATCACTGCCAAACTAATACTGCCCTACCACCAAGACGCTGCCGAAGAATGTTCTTCTAACACTAACTGATTCAAGATGAAACCACTGTCCTTACTACAATTATTTTACATGGTGCTTATTATATGGTATTATAGGGTGTATAGCATATGCAGAAAAATCAGACAAAGCTTGCAAACTTACTACTTAGAGCAGAGGTGGCCAACAGGTGGCTCCCTAACTGATGTAGGACTACAGCTCCCATAATTCTCAGCCAGCTACTAACTAGATGAAGACTGGCATGTAACTGTAGAAAAAAACTTGTTACAAGTTACACATGTGCTCCTAGACCAAGCAGCACCCCAGGCAAGAATATTCTCTTACATAGAGGGCAATATGTTTAAAAACTAGAGGGATCGACCAGTGAAGAAGCTGTACAGAGTAGGGTGCAGAACAATTATTTTTTTTATACAGGGTACAGCTGAACCAGGTACACAAATTACATCACACTCAGGTACAGGAAAAACACTGTATACTGAAACCCCTCAAAAACACACGCACACACGCTCATTCTAATACCATACATTGACACCCCACACAGTCTAGCATTGTACACTAACACACATACACTCACTGTAGCACTGTACACCGACACATGTTCTAACACTGCACACTGACACTCCCCTCACGCACACAAAGACCATAAACCGACACAGTTTAAATGCACACTTATTCTAACCTTATATACCGACACATACACACACTTAGTTCAACCCTGTACATCTGACATCAAATCCCAGCGCTTGCCGTCAATCGCCAGCATACAGTGCGTGGGAGCCCTGAAGCTATGGTCTCTATAAACAGACCTTAAGTTCCCTTCATTTCAGGCTGATCAGAATGAGATCCATGATCTCCCCAACTGGCCCTGCTTCTCCAGCGGTAGGCGCCCTCTAATTAAGGCACCCAAGGCAGCTGCCTTGGCCACCTGGTACTATGACTGTCCTGGCATTTGCTACCCTTGATTAAGAAGCAATGGGGCCCACTTAACTGAATATAGACACTACTGTGTTAATACCAGTCACTTGTGGCTCTAATGTGATAAAGATGTGGTACCAAACAATACTATAATCAATGTTTTTACACAGTCACAGGGTTCACTGAATAGTAACTTTGCAGACAGTGGTGAATTTATGGTAGTTGTTGTTCTAGGACTGACCAAGGGCATCATCCCGCAGTCAGCCGCCCCCCCCCCCCCCCAGGACCTATATCAAGGAGGGTCTCTTCCTCATGCCGTGGTCATACCCTGGTGGTCTGAAAAGGATGACAAGGGGAAAATATACTTCCAAGACTGTGTTTGATTCGTAGGAATTGTAATTTCAATGAATTTTGGCAAATTTGTTTGTTCGTATGAATGTCTGGAAACAAGGGTGTATGGAACAAGTGAAAGAGGAAGCTGAATGTGTTTACTAGTTGTGTGTGTATTTTTTTTGCGTGTGTAATATGGCCAATAAAGATTTTGGTATGGGGCGGTAGGATAGCGTTTGGTGGGTGGTGGGAGAATGTACAATATAAGCAATTTTAGAGAAGATGTGAGCGCAGGGAGAATGGAACAGAGGAGGCAATGGAACAGATCATTTGCGGGACATGAAACTGATGGAGGACTGGTAGAGGTTGTTTTGTAGATAGCATGTGAGTGGTGTAGGAGATCAGCCAGGTAATGGATGGCATGATTTGAAAGTGATGCTTAAGGTTAGGAAAACCCTGATGAATTTCGTCCAAACCGAAAGGTCTGGAAAGAAAATTTGTTTTGCACCAAAAATGACCGGTAACCACGTATACTAAATTATTACAGCACTAGCAACAAGTGGTAACCTTGTTTACTGCACTATAACGATATAAGTAAAGGAATGGCACATTTGCGTAGTAAATTAGAACTGCGCTAATAGTAATCTTATTATATTTATTATACATTAGAATTATTCTAATATACTACAGTTTACTGTACTCGTAGCAGGAGCTAGCCAATCATACTACATGGTGCTCTTAATGTACAATTTATTAAAATTAAAAGTGTTATATAATAATTAAGAGTGTATAAATTGTGAATAGCCAACTGGTTCATACTACTTTATGGCTATTACCAAGATGATACCTTGCTCCTAATTAACTTCACAGCTGATGTTGTGAAAATAACGAACAAAGGGTCAAAACTCAGCTATTATTCAAATAAATCTAGAAAATAAAAAGCGTAATACTAATGATCCAAAAACTGTGCCGATATTCAATTTGTTCTGACCTAACGCTGTGCTAATTAGTTTGTACTGATATAACATTGCTAATAGTTAAATGTGCTCATACAATGTCCTTCAACAGAACATCAGCATTAATCTTCGCACACTCATAGCACACCTCATACCTTTTTAAATGACCGAAGAGGGACATTTTTGTTTTAGGGGTTCGGTTAGAGGTATGGCTAGTTTTTTTTTTTTTACTTACACAATGTAACTTATTATTTGGCACTTTAACAGCAATTTAAGCTTTATGAATAATAATAATACTAATAAGAACAATAGGAATAGTAATACACACTAAGTGTGACAGTGTGATACAAATGATTTAGCAGTATGAGTAAATACTCAACAAGGAGTATTTACTTATACAGTGATATATGTAAATACTATAATACACAACAGGAATGTAGCAATGTTTAAATAACTAATGGAAATAGGGTAAGAAACTGATACAATTTTAATAATTTGAACTAGTAATTAATTAAAATAGCATAACACTACAGTAATAATAACCATCAGTTTTCTGGCAAAAATGCTGGTCTTAACAGAATTAATATTCATTTAACATTTTGTATTTCATGCGTATCACAATGATAATTATTATCGGTCCATTTGCCTTTAATATATATAGATTGATTTAACATAGTGCTAATAATAATTAACCAATACAATCTATGCCAATGGAATTAATACTGCTAAAAACCGTAATAAAAAAAATACTATGGATCCACTTTTGCCTTTTTGGAATATTTACTTAATGCAATGCTAATAATCAACACAGATGCTGCATTAGGCTATAGAGATAACATTAATCATAGTTTGCTATTAAAAAGACTTAATGATAATGCTCATTATATGGACTTATGAGTAATACAGCTAATACTCAATACTGATCTAATGTCCAACCAAGACTTAAAACTGAACAATAGATTAAAATATATAGAGATAGGCTATTAATTAATTACATTTTTAATTCCCTACAACAAATGATAATGATTTAACATAATTAACACGTAATAATACTGATGTAACACTAAGTAAGGTAATTATTAAAACTAATTAACCACCCACCTGAGACGGAGATAAATCAGAGCTGACCGAATGTTTTGCTACATTTCTGTGCAGAAAACAGTATACAATTAATAATAGATATGTGGTAAAAAAGTACATCCACTTTTTGGTAATAAAAATGATTGCAAATGAATGGTAATAAGTTATTTATATAGTCAATTTATGCAATCAAGGAATTCACAAGCCTAGGAACTTCTCAAGATGGGCCCGAGCTCTGCTTGCGTGAGGGGCTAGCCACGCAAGGCCACTCGAGGGTCATGGTTAGCCAAAGGGTGTGACTAGTTGTGACAAGGGTGGTACTGGCCAAAGAGAACACTACATGGGCTGGGAGTAGGAGGGACATTGGGTGAGGAGCCGGCGTGCTCAGACCTAGGAACTCTCCAGGTTTTGCCAGGAGACTCTGGGTTAAGCTCCACTCCTCACTCACTTTTCCTGCAACCACGGCATTTTCCTGGGTCAACACCGAGCAATATTGGAAGATCCAGATAATAACCACATTAATAGTGAAGAATAGGGTACTGAAAATCTATGCTGATCTAAATGTAGGAATTATAAAGAATATTGAACTATGTCTTTGCTGTTAAAGTAACAGTCTCAGTTTTTTATTTTTTTTGGACTTTAATGCATTTTACTAGTTGCAAACCAGAGCATGCAGTGTTTAGTCAGAAAACAAGATGTCTCATTAAATTCCCCCTTTGGCAGCCTCTAGTAAAACGCAGGAAGCATTAGTATCTAAACTCCTCGTCCATGCTCAGCAGCACTTGAAATGAAAACAGGGCTGGGCAACATTTGCCTTGACACAGCTTCTATGATAACTATGTTTATTAATTAAATCCATCTATAGCATACGCACTTTTTGCTTGCCGATAAATGTAATTTTAACTGGAGATATCTGGATTCACTATGCAGAAGCTGAGCTCTGAGATACATGTGAACTTTCTAAATGAACTGACCTTGAGACCCTTGAAATATTAGCCAACTAAAAACTCATCATTATTATTATTATTTATTGTTTTATATGGCGCCATCAAATTCCGCTTTACAACGGGTAGACGGGACATAACAAGTAGTATGTAACATAACAAATTGACTAACAGAGACAACAGGTGAGGAGGGCCCGGCTCAATCAAGTTTACAGTCTAGAGTGAAGATTATATGGAGTGATTTGCCAAATGTTAACCAAATGGCTCTAATACATGTTCACATGGAAACTGTGCCATTAGTTAAAGATATAGTTAACCTAAAATAAAACAACTATATCAACCATAACATACTGGGAGCAAAGACATCAATTGAGAGTCCTATGTATGATCATAGCAGTGTGGAATAGGAATAAGTCAGTTCCAGACTGTGTGAACCTGAGAATCTGCTCCTTGACCCCGATACTCGGGGTAAAACCCTGAGAGCTCCCAGGTATGGTGGCCGCCTGTGTCAGTGCCAGCTTCAGCTAATCCCTAGGTTTTCCCTTGAAATTCATCTCCTCAGCTGAATAAGAAGGCAAGAGGGGCTGGGCACGCACCAGGTAGGGTTATTAGACAAAACATTAGCTGCACTCTCTAGTAGGCTAAGCAATCAAACTTTGAGAGATCTGTGTATGCTTTCCTCTGAAGGCTCAAGAAGCATTTTCAGTTTCTATAGCAACAACTTTACAGTGCCCACTTTAGCGTGGAACAGCGCCTTTATAAATAAGGAGGAGAAGATCTGGAATTGATCAAGGAGTTGGTGAAGACAAAAGCCACTCCCTATGCTGGGTGAGCATGGACTTTCCAGAGGCCAAGCAATCAGCTACAATATCTAGGGCAATGAATATTATGTTATCAATAAACAAGTAACTAGTGGAATAAGTATATACCGGTATTAATAAAGTAGCAATAATATACAGGTAACTGTGCACTGACAATTAACACCCCAAATATTACACAGCTATTGCAATTGACTGATACAGCGTTAAAACTGAACTGAAAAAATAATAAATAACATATATTATAGGTCTACCCAAAATTTTAATATCTATTAGCAATACACTGATATCGTCAATAATGGGTTCATAATATGTAACCTGTTTGCCTAAAGCTAGCCAGTACAGGGATAATTCTGAGATGCACATTATTTTGTATTAATGAAGTAATTCTATGATATAATTCTGGTATCACCACGCCCGTTCTAATACTCATCTAGCTGCATGTTAATACTATGAGCCGGCGGGAACAGCTGCCACTTGCTCAGACTAGAGGATGTTCCAGCATGTGAACAGCAGTGAGCAAACAGGAGTGTGCCAACTAACAGGAAAATGCGGGGGCGAAGAAAGAGGGAATACCAGACAGCCTGATACTGCAGCAAGCGTGTGCAACATGATAAGCATTTATAGCACGTATCCAGAGATGCCACATCTACGCACCCCTATCATAACCCAAAACCATAGTACCCACTCCTGCAGACCCGAAATTATATACAGCATGCAAATCATAAACCAGAGAAACCTTAGCCAGCCATCAGCCTGTCCTAATGTGAAAGATACACTTGGAACCCTGCAATTCCTTTCGAGATTTGTGCATCCAGAACCCTAAACCCACCAATCTTGATTGGTGCAGTGATTTATGTACCCAGACCATTGCACCAGTTGCTCCTAGCGAGACAGATGCACCAAGAACCCTGAACCAGCCAGTCATAAAGTGATTCATGCATCCTGAAGTTGTCATTATGGTACATGTACCCAGAACCCTAATCTATCCACACCAAGTGTGATATATACCAGAAGAACACCGCCACAACCACTCCCAGTGTGGAAAACACCAAAATAACTATCTATTCCCAGCGTGACACATTCACAGGGAACTCGGAAATCATCAGTCTCAACATTACGCTCTTTCAGAGAACCCAGAACTCTCTTCTACTAGTGTCACACACTCAGAGAGAACCCTGAACTCTCTTCTACTAGTGTCACACACTCAGAGAGAACCCTGAACTCTCGTCTACTAGTGTCACACACTCAGAGAGAACCCTGAACTCTCTTCTACTAGTGTCACACACTCAGAGAGAACCCTGAACTCTCGTCTACTAGTGTCACACACTCAGAGAGAACCCTGAACTCTCTTCTACTAGTGTCACACACTCAGAGAGAACCCTGAACTCTCGTCTACTAGTGTCACACACTCAGAGAGAACCCTGAACTCTCATCTACTAGTGTCACACACTCAGAGAGAACCCTGAACTCTCTTCTACTAGTGTCACACACTCAGGGAGAACCCTGAACTCTCTTCTACTAGTGTCACACACTCAGAGAGAACCCTGAACTCTCGTCTACTAGTGTCACACACTCAGAGAGAACCCTGAACTCTCTTCTACTAGTGTCACACACTCAGAGAGAACCCTGAACTCTCTTCTACTAGTGTCACACACTCAGAGAGAACCCTGAACTCTCGTCTACTAGTGTCACACACTCAGAGAGAACCCTGAACTCTCATCTACTAGTGTCACACACTCAGAGAGAACCCTGAACTCTCTTCTACTAGTGTCACACACTCAGAGAGAACCCTGAACTCTCGTCTACTAGTGTCACACACTCAGAGAGAACCCTGAACTCTCATCTACTAGTGTCACACACTCAGAGAGAACCCTGAACTCTCGTCTACTAGTGTCACACACTCAGAGAGAACCCTGAACTCTCTTCTACTAGTGTCACACACTCAGAGAGAACCCTGAACTCTCATCTACTCGTGTCACACACTCAGAGAGAACCCTGAACTCTCTTATACTAGTGTCACACACTCAGAGAGAACCCTGAACTCTCGTCTACTAGTGTCAGATTCTCAAAGAGCTTTGAACTCGTCCTCTAGTAGCGTGACACTCTCTCAAAGAACCTTGAACTTTTCTCTCCCACCATGACATACCCTCAGAAAACCCAATGTGTCACATAACAGGTCTCTGGACATCACTCGGTTGCTCAGTCTACACAATGCAAATCACAAAAGTATACTTAAAAAAATAAAATACTAAATGCATTGAACCATATATACCACAAAAATCATGTAATACGGGATTCACAGCACTATAAAGACTGCTAACAATCAAGGGCAATCAACAATGCAAACAAAAGCTAAAGACCCATCATCACCTTTGAGAACCTGACATTAATCATTAAAATCACAAGAGAAGCACACTGACAGGTTGGCAGGTTGTGTGGCAATACCCTATCAGCACTTGCTCTTGTGTCACATGACAAGTGTTCCCAGCAAAAAACTAAATTTCACATGATTAAAGATTTGTTTCTGGGTTGGGCCAGGGCATTTAACAGAACTAGGAATGCTTTTAGTTTGAAAAGTGTTAACGTCAGCATAGCCGGTAGAACAGCACCGAGCAGGTAGAAATCGCACAACAGTCACACATGCAGTGTAGTGCAGAACACAAAACATCGCCCTACACAATGCATTCCTAACATCTTGCCATCAGTGCCAGGGATCTCAAAAATAACGATGCACCTCTCTTCTTTTCTCATCATCTACTTTAAATCATGCCTGCATGCCTTACGCTGGACTGCCCAAAGCCACTGGAAATCCCTTCCTCATCCATTTCCCCCAAGCTTTGACAACTGTATTTTTTAATATTGCAAGCGGTCTATTAACCCAATACCCATTTCTCGGCTCTTTTGTCAAACCCCACTCATCATATCAATTAGTTTTTAGTCTACACCTCCTGTGACGTCCGTACTACTCCAATATCTTGTATTTATTGTATGACAGCAATTAATCTAACGTTTTTCAGGTGCACCCCTATAGATATAGAGTAAAAGATATCAACAGAAACTTGATTGCAGTGCATTCCTGTAGCATTACACCTGAGAACTTCCCAAGGCTGGTTCAAGAAGGCCTCCCCATCCAGATCTTCATGGGTGCCTGGAAGAGGGTCTTATAAAGCTAGTCATGCACTGGGGCAGGGTTAGCGTCTAGGAAATGGGGTGGGGAACGGGCAACATTTCTACCATCTGGAGATCAGAGACTGCTTTGTGATTTCCAAACTCAGAGTATTTCCAGGTATTTTCATTATCCAGGATTCTGGATCCTAATGGCAGGGCTTAGCATCCTGCTACCTCCTCCTATATAACGCAAAACCAAAAAATCTATTCTGTGACATCATTTTTAGGACGCTATCTTTGAAAGCTCATCATCCCAGGCCATCTATGTCTTGCAGATGCATTATATATATGGCACCAAACAGGGGCGCTCTGCTCTTTTTTCTTCTTGCTAGCACCTACCCAGGCGCCTGTATCTTAATTTTTTCCTGCATACAGATTATGGAACATGCTGCTAGTCATACATAAGAAATATCACACCCATGAAACAGCAAACCTTGCAACATCTCACATTTAAAGGTGATCCCCGCATGGGATTCCCACACCACACTTCTGCTTTCACTCAGTAAAGTAATATAACTAGCTACGAGGTCCCTCTGTGACATCACAAATGTGCTCTTTGGCCACAGTTGAAATATGAACATTGCAGAAACCTAATTATTTGAGAAGATAACACCTCTTCGTAATTTGTCTCATTAGTATTTAGATGGAAGTTCAGCATAGTCATTTTAAACATTTATCACTAAGTGTTTTTATTAAAACCACAACCACATGGTTTTTTTTATGACACTAATAGAAATTTAGCATTGCTGTGTATTGCTTTGATTGCTGTGAGATGTGAGAAAAAAAATACAACTGTTTTCATTAAATTAAATGGTAATTGTGACACTACACTTTCTCTTCCCCACAGCACATACTAATAATAAGGATTCCCTGCCCAAATCACGCTAAAAACACACTTCTTTTACAAATGGATTCTACTTTAAGTGATGAGATAAAAGGCCACAAAGGCTATATTGACCCAGATCATAGTCGCCAATAGTACTGCAGTACCCTGAAGGCATGATACCATTCATTTAATGCAAAAGAGGACAACATGCACAAATGGCCATCCTGATGAAGGCACATGAGCTATAAGTAATACCATGCCTTGGCTTACTGGCTGAGAATCATCACATTGGGTGATCACCATACCTGGGAACTCTCTGGGTTTCACCCGGACATTGCCGGCTGAGCGCTGCTCCTCCGGTTCTTCAGGTCACGCCCCGCTTATTTTTCCTTTACATGGGGGTTCACCCGGACGTCAGCGGGAACGCCCCTGAAGTCAGCAGGACCGCCCACCGCCGTCAGCGGAAACTCCCCCGACGTCAGCGGGACCGCCCACTGACGTCAGTGTGCATTCCTGGCCGCGTCCTGCAAGGGAAGGCTCCGGGTAGCCAGAGCCGAGAAGTTCCCAGGTATGGTGATCACTGATGCAACCAGAGTTCAACAAGTGATATTGCTTTGTGCACTAATAACGTCTAGGCACCCTCCAGATTTTTTGTTTTTTGCTACAAAATTATCTACCAATTTACTACTATTAAAGCCAGTATCTAAATACTACTGGACTACACTTATCAAAGACTGGACCACCATAGGTAGAATAGATAAGTGTCCCCTTTTTTACAGCCCCGGCGGTGGCGCTGTAAGATCCCTGCTTGCTAGGCAGCTCCTCTAGCACCTATGTCAATGGTTCTTTCCATCACACCACAGAATACAATGTCATATTACAGCCCTATCAAATAATGGAGCAAGTTCTAGAGATTGTGCCACAGGTGCTGAGATCCCTCACACCCTCATAAGGTAAAGGCAAGTCGTTTGGGGGGGAAAAAGGGGGGGAAAAATTAGAAAAAAAAAAAAACACCCTTGATATTGTTTAAAATAATGCAGGATGGACACTAGACCTTTCTCTTCTAAGACATATAGAGTGGCCACCAGCAGGGACTTAGTCATGGCTCCATTAATATTAACCCCTTAAAACCTAGGTACTTTGAAAGCCAATGCTTTAACTATTCCTCTGGCGGGTGAACTGTTAAATCTGACCCTGGAAAAAAAGGTTTTATTAGAAGTAAAACTGCTGCATTGCAAAGCGGAGGCTATCTAAAAGAGCTTGTAAGGGGGAGGAAGCGGGGGAAGGGATACGTCAGACGGAAGGCTGACTGTGAACCAATATTGCCCAGCTCAGCAAACTACAAAATGCAGTTTGCTTTTTTTAATTTAGTCTTCCTCATTAAAACATCTGCAGGCCACTTCTGGCAGCTCCTCAGCTGCTGAATACATTTAGTTTATTGCATATCCCCTAAACGCAATGCTTGTTCACCAGAGAAGACAATCAATGCAGGTGGCAGCAGCCATGTGACTACATGCCACAAAGCAAAGGGTCCAAGGGGGAAGAATTACTGCTGGAACCCCTCTCCTTGGTGGGGTAGCAGTGGAACAGAGATCTGGTCTGCCATCAGCACTCCTATGACACTCAAAATTGCAGTTATGAAATCACAACCTGGTGTGTCAAGTCCTCACAATTAAGGTGGACAGGCAGCGAGAAGGAGAATGGAGGCACAGATTGCATTACTCCACTACAAGATCACTAGGAACTTTGGAACATTCATCTCCTTGCAGGTGCTTTCCTGCAATTTAGCTACACCCTTAAGCCGAGGTTGGCATAAACAAAATGAGCAGTGCTAGACTACACATCTTATCAAAGAATACATAACAATCAAACTATAGGTGCCAGTAAAAAAAAACATCAACGATTGTCTAAGTGGTGACCCATAGAATGTGGCAAGCCATCTGTGGTTTTAGCAGGGGTATAGAACACAATGCTCATGGGACAGATGAAACTTGTAATTTTTTTTGTGCCCAGTACGGTCATGAGATGTTTTGTAGATCTCATTTAATAAGCCAACATCAATTAACCACCTGCGATAACAAAGTCTTTGCATTACAGACCTCAATAAAGCCGCTCCTTTGTAGTCTTGAACAGTATGACTTAAATGAGGAACTGTCAGCCTTGTAACTTTTAGGATAACCGAATTCACGTATTAAAACTAAGCACCATGAATAGCACATCAATAAAGTTCATCTTCTAATGTTATTCCCTTTCCTCTTCATTCCACCCTTGGAAAAGATGCCTGAACCAATCAATAACAGTAAGCAACTTAACAATAGGTGAGAGAAAACTAAATGTGGAGGATTAATCATGTGGATCCTGCGAACAAGTCAAGATGGCTAGTCACTTTATGAACTACACCACCAGGGATAAAGACCCCCTTTCTTTAAGGCGGGCAAATGGGGGAAAAGGGGGCTAAGAAATACAAAAAAAACGACGGGGAGAAAGCATAACAAATGAGTAAAGAAAGAGAACAATTAAAGGCGTTACAGACAGGAATTAAATTAGGGGATGCAGCGAAACAATCTGAGGGGAGCAGATTCTAGAGAGGACCTGGAGCCTGCACAGTCTAACACCGACCCCATATGCCTTCATAGTGAATAGTGATGTGCTGTTTGTACTTTTTTACATTGAGAGGCCCCGACAGAAGAAGAGTGGGCTTGGATCCTAAGTTGATATGGGCCTCAATGTCAAATGTCTAATGGTAGCCTTTGTTATAGGGTGGGGTGATATAGAGCAATAGGAGGAGTTATATGGCTTATGGTGTTATATGGTATAATGTGAGGTGTTATGGGGTGTAATCGCATTATTTAGTTATAAAGAGAGGTTACATGAGTAATAGGAGGAGTTATAGGGAGGTTATATGGAATAATAAGGAGGAGTTATAGGAAGGGGTTATATGGATTAATATGATGTGTAATTAGATTTTATAGTGTAATATAAGATTATTTATTATATAGATAAAGTAAGGCTTTACTTGCCCTTAAACTATGTGTATGGAGTAATTCATTTCTTTCCACAGTCACTGTTTGCACGATTACATGTATCATTTAAACTGACAGCATTGAGCATCAGTCTTTTCCACATGAGGAACTCGCCGCAGAAAATATCAAAGTAAATCAGCTTTATCAAACTGGAGGCTGTTAATGTACAGAAAGCTATGTGTGTCCATTGGTAATAGTGCTCCACAACACCCCCTGTCTGACATAAAATTTGTTAACCACAGAATGACATGTATCTGTCAAAAGTCTGCATAAAATACAATTTTACACATATATATATATATATATATATATATATTGAACGACGATATCATTGCTCATTGGATTCTTGCGAGCTACTACGCCTCTTCATTAACATAAATGTGACACAGGAATATGACATCATGGAAACATTAAAAACATGGACACACAGTGGCGTGACCAGGGGTAGGCACCAACATTACTTATGGTGAACATTTACTGGGGTCTGTAGTGGACTATTTAATGATCTTCTAAGGACCTTCACAAACCTTGTCACGGACACTTGTGTCCTTGTACAGGCACTTTGTCTATCCCTACTATTATACGTTATTACTAACTCTATATCAAACCAGCTCAGGATAAGGTAACAAAGACATATTGTACAATGATGGCAATCTACAGCTGTAACAGTCCTAATTTGGGACCCATTCAAATATATCTGTTTTCTGTAACAAAAAAAACATTATGATGAATCTGGAAATAGAGGCCTATATATATATATATATATATATATATATATATATATATATATATATATATATATACGCATGAAGGGATGGACAAGTCTAGCTGGCATTTTGGGTTGGCCAGATGGTCTGATGGCCTTGATGGAATGCTGCACTGCGCGTATGTAGACATTAATTTAAATCCCTAAAAGAAAACCAACAACTAGGTACTTATACTATATGGCATAAGTGTCTAGTTTCAGTGACTACTTTGCATTATTACATGTCAGAATATTGATTAAAGCATGTATTGTAATAGAAAAAGATTTCATAGCTATACTATATTGCAGAATGAGGTAAGCAGAATAATCCTACTTTGAAGAAAGACCATAAATATGGTGAACAGTTAAGCATACCTAGCTCGGATATTGACCAGTATATTGAAAAGAGTAGGTCTTGGAACTTTGAAAGTTGGAACTTTTAAAATCATGGTGTGCCACTAATCCTTGTGGGCCCTTTACACAAAAATGAACACAGAGTAAGCATGGGACACCCAATAGGAAGACATCCTTCTGTTGTGGAATATAAAGTCCCATGTAGTCATTCTACAACAACCCATTTTATGAGTTAGAGGGAAATTACAACCACAATGTATCCTGAGGGATGTAGCTAAAAATGGAAAACTATTTGTTGCCTACAACTGGCTCATACTTCTACACCTGCACTGCCATTTCAATTGCAAATAACCATCTGATGAAGAGATCTGCGAGGACCCAAATGCTTATGTGACATCTTTTACTACATTGGCCCTAGAAAAGGTATCACCTCTGGCTAAACATTCTCTTGGATCAATATAGCCATACGCATTTTCCTTATTAATCAAGCAACACACCACACTAGTATACATACATTGTCCTGCTGGTTAATTGTAAACATATGGGAAGTAACAAAGACTTCCATTCACAAGAAGCTTGCATGGACTGAAAACTAGGAAAACCACACTGAAAGCTATGCAAATCCTCAGATTAATATTACACTGAGAAACTACACCAGTAAAACCAATCCAAGTTAAATTCATTCCTCCCAAAGAGACCAACATGGTGGAAGGACAGGTGCATTATATGAGCTTTAGACAGGGAGCTCTGGGATTTCAGCACTGCCTTGCACTCTGTTCATATGTCTCTTTCACCTGGAAGGCAATTAAGGTGTGGTTTTTCCCCCATACGTCACTTAGATTTAGACCCCAAAATAAACCCAAGTCAAGATTTTTTTTTTTTAACAAAACACTAAGAATTTGAACCACACGTGTAAATATCTGATTGGAGGAAGACAGTGCAATCTCTATAATATCTTGCATGTCTGTGTGTGAAAATTTTCCCATTCACACACAGATATATAAATAAATATATCTATATATATATCTAGATAGATAGATAGATTATTTAGATGGATATTAACCAGATTTATAGTTGAACAGGGGGGACAAGCTACCAGACAGAGATCAGAGCCGGTGATAGGTAGATACAGATAGACGTGGTGTGTATATTTCTGCTGTAGTAATGCGATTTCCTTGAATGTGTGTATTTAGATACAATTAACACACAGTGTGTAATATGTTATAACTGTGAATTTGTGAACAAATTAGCATATTTGTATGCATAAATAAATTTCACCTTTAACCTATGAAATGATACATGTCTTTATAACACATAGGCAATAGAAGCATTCCAGAAGATGAAATATGGGTAGGCAGACAGATGTGCATATATATATAAATATATATATATAATGGATTAATTGATATACAGAATGATAAATAGACCATACATGTACAAGGAGGATGGGTAGATTGTATAATAAAACATAGTATTTTCATCTGGGATGGGTATAAAATGGCCCTGGTTCTGAAATCATGGGCTGGACAATGGTGTTCCCCCTAAAATCTATTACCAGCTGTCTGTATGCAGCAATATCTGTGTTTATTCTCGGCCATTGCACAGTGGGTCAATGCACTGCAGCGCTGGGATATCTATGGAAGTATTCTACATGTTATAATACTATATCGCTGCATGGCTGCCACACAGCCTGTGCAGTAGCTGTCCAATGCAGTGCTGCATTCAGCTGCCATATATTTGGGCACAGCAGGGTTGCGTGTGCCTGTGTGTTGCTTTTTCATAAGCATTTATACAAATCCTAGACTAGGTTATAAACCGCAATACTTTATGTATCCAAATAATGCACAGGGGCATGCAGATGGCAGTAAATATTCTAGCTAGGTAGGTACAGACAAATGTATATTCCCGTGCCTGTGTAGTGATATGTACAGCAAGATACACCAGACAACATTATGTGCAATATACATACATACATATATGTCCCTGATATTGACACAAAAAAACATTTACATATACACATGCACCACAATAGACATGAATAGATATACGGCAGTGTGGAGTGATATAGAGGCTTATAAGTATATATATATATATCCACATATACGTTTCTTTACCAGACACTTGCAATATAAATACAGAACTGATGAGCCTCGTAATAGACTGTTATATGGACGTGTGTGTGTATATATATCTATATATATAGATAGATATGTATGTGTATGAATACAGATATGTATACAGGGATATGTGGATTAAGAGATAAACACATAACTATTAAGTATATACACACACACAAGCAATGGTTTTAGTGTCGTTGTATGTCAGCCCCCGTGGTGCATTATGACCCGTCCCTCAATCCCTCTATGGTAAAAGGATATGGCCATTCGGTGATTTTTTTGGCGTATTTCCTCACCACGTTGTCCTCGCTGAAGAGGAAGAGAGAACGGTTGACGGTAAAGCAGTTTTGCCGTACAGGGATAGGGTTGTA
This sequence comes from Sceloporus occidentalis, assembly GCA_023333645.1. Taxonomy (NCBI): domain Eukaryota; kingdom Metazoa; phylum Chordata; class Lepidosauria; order Squamata; family Phrynosomatidae; genus Sceloporus; species Sceloporus occidentalis. Next base: position 19,789 of record JALMGF010000472.1, on the reverse strand, counting down.
AAGAGCCATGGTGCGGGCCCTCTGGGCCATTGATTGCTTGTAGATCCGTTGGGCCCCTGGGGGCCCACCCTGCCGGCTTCCGCGCCCTGCGCCACCACCTCGGGCCGGCACTTCATCCCCAAAGCGTGCCCCCATGCTGCAGGGGATAAAGTCCGCGGGTTACCGGAAAACAACGAGTGAGAAAAAGACACAGGAGACCGAGAGAAAAGGACGCTGCAAAGCATCACATATCATCCAGACAAGCTGCGTCCCAGATCTGGCTGCAAGCTCCTCGGTTATCTTCTCAAGTAGGCGTAAAAATATATATATCTATAAAGATATACGCATGTATAACTATATATTAATATACACAAATGGAGAGAGGCAGAGCAAAAAATATATAAATATATAGATAGATAAACATACAGCAACCAGTCTTTCGTCAGGATCAAGAGGACCTGAACTTAAAGAGTTGCACACAGAGCAGAGAAACTGCAGGCGGAGATGCTCAGGTGTGCTCCGTAATATGCAGCCAAATCTATCTGTATATACATATATCTATAAATCTATACAGAGTCTTCATGCATGGCTAAAAAAAATTCAAAGTTCAATCCGCAGGCAGAAAAAATAGATTTATGTGTATAAAAAGAATGGTTAAAAAAGGGAACAGATAAATCATTCCCCCTCCACCTCTCGAGGCCTAAAAAAAAATTAAAATGAAAAATAAAAAAAAAGGATCAAGGGGTCTGTCGGTGTAGACCCACTCCCCGGTGCGCTCTGCCTTTTTCAGAGCTGCATCTTTCACGCCGCAGTTTGAAGATCCTGCAATCCGTCCGGGGCGGTGGGAGGAGGAGGTGGAAGAGAGAGAGGGAGGAGAAAGAGAGGAGAGGAATGGGGGGGGGGGTGATATAGACAGGATGGAGATAAGGCAGGATTTCAAAGTATGGGGGAGCACCTGAGAAGCAAATGGCTTAGCTATAGTGACATTTGGAAAAGGGAGAAATATATTTGATGCAGGGGACCTGAATCATGGGGAAAAAAAAAAACACAGGAAGGGGGGCTAGATTGGAGGAAAATCCTTAGGGAATAAAGATCTTGTATCTACCCCTCTTCCTATTCCTATGCTCTCAAAATGATGCCTCAGCTCGTTTCCGACTTGGGACAATACAGTAATAGTCAAGCATGAACCCTTTACAATATCAGTAAAGAGCGCGACGGAGAAGGAGGGTATAGAGAAGCGAGAGATTGGGAAAGATGGAGGGAAAAGACATGCTGCAGTCCTCCCTCCACCCTCTCCAACTCCCCAGTCCTTTCCGATGTTGAAGGGTCTGGCAACCATGGGTCATTTAGCACCTGTGTATTAGTATGAGCAGAAGACTGGGGTGACCACAAAAATGGATCTATATATATAATCAAAATACCTATAAATAAGGTTTAGGGAAAGTGGAGGTGTAATGAACGTTAGCTGGGCAATTTCTCCTAGCTTCTCAGCTTGATCTACACATGATACCCTCAGGCCAATCACTGCAGCAGCTGGCCTGCCAAACCCACAGGAGTTTCTATAGGTGGGGGGAAGGGGATCTGGAAAACAGACAGAATAGGGAGCAAGAAATCCAGATTGAACGGCGGAGTGAAAAAAAAGAACATGGGAAGGATGAGGGAGAAAAAAGGGAAGGATGGATGGTAAAATATGAAAGGACTAAACAAGCAGAAGAGAAGGTATATAAGAGAAGATATAGGGGAGGCAGGCAGACTCGGTGAGACTAAAAGAGGGCTGAACAGAGAATGAAGAATTGGGGGGTTAGTTGGAAGCGTAGCAAGCGAAAGAGAAAGCAAGGAGGGGATTTGGGAGGATAGGAAACACGAAACACAGGACAGGGTCAGCTAGGAAAGGAAAAGAGTGAGAAAGTAGATAAGAGAGGAGTGGAGGGAGGGAGCAGAAGCATTGCAGTGATGTGTCACACATAGCCAGTGCAAGCAAAGCTGAGGGAGCTGTCCAGAGTGCTGAATCCGCTCAGCAGGCTACAACATGGACACTGCATTTACAGAGATAGACAGACAGACAGACAGACAGATAGCCTTCTACATTTACAACACAATATAGAAAAATATCCATATATTATTCATACAAGTTAATAAATGTTTTATGATGCAGGTGTAGCCCAGATTGGGCAGACAATATGCATCTCTTTCTCCCTGGAACCTCCACCCCTATATATAACTGCCTATAAATGTGTGCGTGTCTGTACCTAAGGTTAGGATGGAGGTATATCGTGTATTCTGTCAAAACTTCACTGCAGCCTTATCGTTACCTATAACATCACTGCCACCCTCACTTCATTGTCGCTGCTCCGTCACCATCATTTCACTATAACCGATCTGTCATAACGCTTTCACTGCTCTGCCACCACTTCTGTGCACCTTCGCTATGCTGTCACTATGCTGTGTTCGGTGAAACCAGATCTCGGATTTTTTTTTTCATTATTAGAATTGTATTTTTGTATCGCTGTTCTGTCACTTGCATTTAATGGCGCAGGTAACATTCTGATTAACCTTTTCACTACCATAGGCATCCTAAAAGCCCCTTATTTAGGCTTGTGGAAAAAACCTTTCATAAGCCTATGTAGTATTAACCATTTTGCCACTAGGAGTCATTATAGAATCACCCAGTTAACCCCTGCTCTCCCACAGACTGCAGAACATCACTTCATTAATGTCTCCTTGTACTCAGACCTAGGGATCACCATTTATCAACGAAACATCTGCCATTATATTGATGCATTATCCCCTGAGAGACCTTCAGACAATGCCTCCTGGAACCACAAAACAGTCTGAAGACCATCACCCCACTAACCTGTGCCTTGTCAAATACACAACAGCCTACAGTCGCCCTTTTGGCATTAACCCCTTTAAAGCATTGCGCCGAAATGAAGACCCTTTTCCAACCATGTAAAGGGTCACTATCTGCTCACAGTCTATCTCCAACATGTTAAATAAAACCCTTAACCCTTCCTGTCTCAAGGCTGTGCAGCTACCGCTAGCCCTCCTGTGCTAGGTGCCATTAGTAGAGGCAGGTTAAGAGTTAACCGTTTCCCAGCAGGCACTTCTGCTGACACTGGAGATAGGCACTTAGCTCATTGCCCTATTCAGCACTTTAAAGCTTCAGGGGATGCAGAAGTAGCTGACCAGGAGAGGCAGAGAGGCCTAAGGAGAAGTTGATTAACTCTTTGTGTGACCACACAATGGTCACAAGTGAAGCTGATTGTATGATAATGAATAACAGTATTGGCTTGTCATAACCCTGACTGGCTATTCGGCAACAAAAATATTACATATTACCAGCACACTTTGCCATTTGCTGTAAATTATACTCATTAAAAAGCTTGACTCAGAATTACATCCCATTGGCAAGCAGAAAAGACTGTACTCATACAAGTCTCCATACTGCCAGTTAGTGTCATCAGAGATATCTGTGTGGCACTTCCATTTACAATAACTATCATTGGGTGTCTCTCCTAAGGGTTTCAATGTTCTTGTAGCCTTTGTCAGTCTTTATCTTTAATGTAAAAATGGATTTTGCCATATTGGTCCCAGACTGAAGTCCTCTGAGGTCCCTTCTTCTGATGTAAGGTCTTGAAAGCTTCTGAGACCCGAAATATTACTTTATGCAGCACAAAACAACTGGAAAAAAACGTACAAAAAAATGTTTATGTCGTCTTCGTTTATGTTTTTATCCTCCTCATTAAATTGCATTACATTTATTTATATAGCACCAGCAGATTCTGTAGCGCTGTTACAATCAGTCAGTAAAAATAATTTAAAATCACACAGTAACAAACTGTTACAAAAGGAAAAGAGGGCCCTGCTTTAGGGAGTTTACAATCTAATTGGTTGTTGATGGGGAAGTGAAAAAAAAATTAATTCATAGCATAATTAAATCCTCCAGGATAAAAAGCAGAAAAATAATCAAAGACACAATCTTTAATGCACCAAATATTAAAAAGAACTGAACAGCCACTTACTATGTTGTTGGAGCATATAAGACACAATCTAATACACACATAAATAACACCACCACATAGGGCAATGGGTTTTCGCCACGTGGTACAATTGTTGGTGATTTATGTATTTTCCCCATATATGTGGTGTTTATTTGTGTGTACTTTGTTATGCCTCATGTCCTACCCTATCCGTGTGCCACATGCCCTGCCCCCAGACACTGTGATATAAGGGACCACACAAGATCAAGACCCTCCAGGAGTATCTCATCACTTCAAGCTAATGCATTTCACCAGATCCCTCGGAGCAGAAATGACATGCCTGTCATAGTCCATCCATATAAAACCAAAAGGGTGACCATCCACTTCACGCATCCTAACTAACCACATCTTTTGGTCTAGAAGGAGGCAAATAAAATGTAAAAAAAAAAAAAATGTCTCCAAAGTAGTAAAAAGCAATCCTTGACTCCAATGGCAATTAGGGAATGTTGATCCAGGGTAAAATCTAAGCTAAAGTTAAGTGTTCTATATCATATCATGTATATATAATAAGAGGCAACACCGCAGTCTTCAACCAGAAGAAAGAGAAAAAAGGACCTGCGCTTCAGTCAAGCTACAAAACACTGTATTTTCTTTCAGGTATATATACCTGTTACAATCACATTCAGTCATCATAACATGTGCATATAAACCCGTCTAATTTATCAACTCAGACGTAATGATTTCTTAACACAAATTGTGTGTGCGGGAAATGTGAATGTGGAAGGGACCTTATATCAGTTGAGAAGGAATCTCCATCAGATAATCAATTGTTAATATTTTTCAAATTTCAATTGAACACAATGGGACAAAAGAGGCAGTTGCGTCTAAGGAAAACGGTGTCACGTGAATTATTCCCCGTTGCGTTAGTTACGGAGCCTCGTCTTAGTCATAATTAGAATTCAAAACCAATTTTCCACTTGCTATTCTGGTAGGAAAATGTATAGATCACCTTGTACGCTCTGTAATGTTTAGGTGACACAGCCCATTTAATCGAACAAACCACCAAAATCATTTACTTATTCCACTCGGCATAAAAGCTTCTTCACAAAAGAAAAAGCAGCATCATTGCCATGACAGACTCGAGTTTTTACACACACATTCATATCAACCTGATCTTTCAGTATAAAACTGTTTGAAAGCATAATTGTATCCCTCCCAAGTGTCCCTTCAGAAAGGACAGTCCCTCTTTGGGACCCAAATCCCTTTGTCCATTTTTCCTCCCGACATGGACTGTGCTATGTAACAAATTATTAATGACAGTATTATTTCCTAGTTACATAAACAACAAGTTTCTTAGTCAGAAGTGAACTCTAGATCACACTTACCAACATAAGTTTGTGAAGGAACAACGGCGCCCATGTGATGTTACATGCAACTCCACATATAAAATCTGGGTGGAGGTGTTAAACTTTGATTCACAGGGTGATTTAGGAGCTATGAATTGCCCCAATAATAGGCACCACTTTTTACCATAATTTAAATCTTTAAATTATAGGTGTTGCCCTATAATCGGTGTTTAGATATTGCTCTATAATCGGTGTTTAGATATTGCTCTATAATCGGTGTTTAGATATTGCTCTATAATCGGTGTTTAGATATTGCCCTATAATCGGTGTTTAGATATTGCCCTATAATCGGTGTTTAGATATTGCTCTATAATCGGTGTTTAGATATTGCTCTATAATCGGTGTTTAGATATTGCCCTATAATCGGTGTTTAGATATTGCTCTATAATCGGTGTTTAGATATTGCCCTATAATCGGTGTTTAGATATTGCTCTATAATCGGTGTTTAGATATTGCTCTATAATCGGTGTTTAGATATTGCCCTATAATCGGTGTTTAGATATTGCCCTATAATCGGTGTTTAGATATTGCTCTATAATCGGTGTTTAGATATTGCCCTATAATCGGTGTTTAGATATTGCCCTATAATCGGTGTTTAGATATTTTAAGATATATATATATATATATATATATGTACATGATATATGTCCCCTCTACCATATATCCGCAGACTGTTTCCGTGCCCATCTCCTTACACGCGACTCTGCTTCTTCTCATTCTTTTATCCATTTTCTGTCTTCCGCTTGTCCCCGTGTGTTCAGTCTTGACTCCCAGCGCACTTCCGCAAAAGGGCGGAGCTTCCGAGCACACCCGTGCCCCTGATTGGCAGGGAGGCTGTCCTCGTGATTTTGCTCTTTTGTGGAAGAACCCTAAGAAGCCCCAATATCGCAGACAGATTCGCACAGAAACAACATATTTCTGCACCTCTCTTTAAACCTGTCTTATGCAACTGGACTCTAATATTGGACTGCGTTCTCGTGTGGGACCCTGGCATTGAAAGCTATTCTCCGTCACCTAGCATCAATCACTACAGTGATCCAAACTGCCTCTGGAATCAACATCAGCACAAACACTGTGTGTCGGGAGCTCCATGAAATGGGTTACCACGGCCGAGCAGCTGCACATAAGCCGAAGATCATTATGCACAATGCCAAAGATCAGATGAAGTGGCGTACAGCGCACCACCACTGGAGAATTGGAAATGTGTTCTCTGGAGTGATGAATCACGCTTCACTATCTCAAAGTCTGAGACTTCTATCTCGAAGTCTGGGTTTGGCAGTTAAGAGAACGCTATCTATCGTAATGCATAGTGCCTACTATAAAGCTTGATGTCTGGTGGATAATGGTCTAGGTCACACAGTGCAGCAAAATGAACCAACCCTTCAAAAGAAAATAAAAAGAGGAATTATATTATAAGAACGTATTTAGTTTAGCATAATGGTGTTAGAAATAGTTGTTTGTAACACCACCATATTAAAATAAATTAGTTCTTTATATCTGCATTATAAATCCTAGGTGCGCTTTCTTAAATGTATTTTTGGTAGGGAGATGGACCAAAGTAACCAACTGAGATTGTGTGCAAGGTTACAATAAATAAATAAAGTATATATATATATATATATATATATCACAATGTGTGCTATATTATTAAATTACAAGTTGCACACCAAAAACTAATAATTTCTTTAAGGCATAGCAGTAGTCCAAATTTTATTTTGTTAATGAATGCAATATGCATGGTAAAGTGATACATTATTTGGTGGAGATAAGTCTTAGGTTTACCTATTGCCCAAGAGATGTGCGACACCATAAGTAAGGCAAGCAAGCGGCATATAAACATGAGAGATACAAGCAGACGAGCAGCTTCTCTGAATAGACAAGTACAGTAACCTGAATCTCACCCGTTACAATTTATGTGTTTGTCATAAAGAGTGTGATATTACTGATAAATTAAAAGTGCATATAAACAGTTTGGTTCTTCGACTCTTCTTGAAAGGAACAGGACATGGCTCTGATCAACAGAAGCATAACCTCTTATGAACCACACACCTACCAAAGATGCTCTATGCTTCAGTTTACCCCATAACAGTATGAGCTTAGTGACTCACATGAAATCCCAGGAGGAGACAGCGTGCAGGCATGCAAGATATCATGAATGTATCGGCTGGTACTAAAACCACCCAGCACCAGCTTCCAAACCTAACGTTTAGTTCTTTTATAAAGGAATATTTGATAAATCAGATTTCTCGGGGCCAAATAAGAAGCAATGACCTGGAACAGGTTGTATGCGGTAATTGTAATATGACTTACTCACTATAAATTCAAAATACATTAAATGTATGCAAGTCATTGTTACAAAGCAGCTTGTACTTTAGAAGGCGACCGGAAGTGCCAGCTTGGAGGCAGTAAGTCCAGTTGTCGACAGCCTGTAAAGAGGGTCTTAACTTCACAGGACTTTGACAAATTTGCCAGGGCAGTCACAAGTTTGCATCCTGGTTATCAGCTGCCCCAGCAAATATTGTTTTAACTGGATTGTGGGGGCAGCAAAACATCCACAATGTTATTGTGGAAAACCGTGTGGCATCGAGACTGTCCTAATAACTTGGGCAGAGCTGGGAATGATGTCATAAGTGCTGAGATGTAATAGAGTAGGTCATTTGAAAGAAAGTTACAGTAATCCTCTGATTTGATGGACAGGAGGGGTTGTTAACCAGTAGTTTCCTCACTGTTTCAGCATTAGTATATCCTGGGCCTGAATCTTTTCTGCTCCACCTTTCTCCTGTAACTTCCACATACAGACAAGTTTTCTCTCTCACAAATGTATATATATTGAAAGCAATAATAAAAGTCGACATGTTAACTTACAAGAAGGCCTCGGTTACTGCCCTTCTGACAAATTAAAAAAACTCCAATATGAACATACCATGCACCATGGATTGTTCATCAAGGGCCACATAGCCACACTTTTGCATTCCTCTCTATTTTTCCCCCTGATAAAGGCCATTATGGCAGAAACGTTGCTAGCTCAATAAAATATATTTTGATTTACCGAGTGCATAGTTTTGTTGCATACAACATGAATTGAATATGAATTAAATCATGAGGGACCAGTCCCGTTAACTGTAGTACCTGATATTTCTTATTGGTTTTTTTTTAATTATTCTTTTTGATGCAATTGGCCTGTCCCTATTATTGGCATGCATAATATTTGAAACAGATTTTGACAGCAGATTCAGCCCATCTAATCTATCAGTTTGCGCGGTATGACTATTCTATTTGGAGGTTCAATGTATCTGTTCACAAACATAGCATCATTATGTTTAACAACCAAAATCTTGCAGGGAGTTAATAATTTTAAAGCAGTCCTGCAGCACTTTTCATAACAGTCCCAATGAAAGCAGAAATATGGTCACCCTCGCCAAAGAGGCATTCGTTGAGGCCATTCATTGTCTGTACACATCTTATATATATTAAAAAAAAACAAAAAAAAAACAGTTTACATTTTTGACCCTTTAAAGTACCATTGGTTATCGCATGATGTATTTATTTTAAACATAATGCTTAAAACTGCAGAATTTCTAGAGCATATCAACCAAGGATCGATCGCTCAAGGAATGCACTGGCACCACCTGCAGGTCCATTTGTCTTTGCAATACATCTATGCACTGAGCAGCGATGACCGATACATTGATAATGAGAAAACTTTCTCTTTGCATGATGTGTGCATCCTGAATATGTCCACACGGTGTGACGATACTATATTAACAAATGCTGTGACATAGCTGTAAATATTATCAACACTATGCAATAAGATAGTTCATACTATTATTATATAATATAAAATATTATATATTTATATAATATTATAAAATATTATTTGATCCCCTGCTGATTTTGTACATTTGCCCACTGACCAAGACATGATCAGTTTATAATTTTAATGGTAGGTTTATTTGAATAACAACAAAATCCCAAATAACACATTTCAAATACGTTATAAGTATTTGACCCCTTTGCAAAACATGAGGGGGCAGGGGAACGGAGAACAGCGCAGTAAGATACCAAATACAGGCGATTCGGTAGTGGTTCAAAAAGGAATTTATTCCACAAAAAGTCAGGCGTATACTGGAAGCAATGTCGTTTACACAAGGGGTTACAGAAATATACAAGAGTCCATATAAACGTAGCCAAGTTCAAGGGTAGTAATCACGTAGTCCAGTAAACAAGCCGAGGTTGAAATAGCCAGGAAATCCACAAACAATATAGGTGCAAGGAATGGCAAAATTCGGGCAATCAGGATACAGGGACAGGGCACCGTTTAGTTAACAAGGCAGCACTGATTGAACAGTGCTGGGGGTTTATATAGCCCTGCCAGGCCTTGACTCCTCTCCTCTCATTATCCACCCTTAGAGTGGATCTGTCTATTATCCCTATTCCCCACCCTCTGCCTACCTCTTGCATTGGAGTAACGTCACAGGGTAGTTAGACGCCCCCCCCGCCATCAGCATCGTGGTCGCTTCCGTCTTCCGCGAGGCGCGGTTTACTTGAGGCCGGGGATGCGGCCCACTCCGCAACCATGTGGTCCCTGTATGGCAGTTCGTGTCGTGGTGGGATGCGGGTCGTGGTGGGACACTACATGGCTGCCGAGGTAGGTGGGGTGCCTGACAATGACTTAGTACTTGGTGGCAAAACCCTTGTTGGTAATCACAGAGGTCAGACATTTCTTGTAGTTGGCTACCAGGTTTACACACATTTGGGGACGGATTTTGTCCCACTCCTCTTTGCAGATCCTCTCCAAATCATTCAGGTTTCGAGGCTGGCGTTTGGCAACTCGAACCTTCACCTCCCTCCACGTATTTTCTATGGGATTAAGGTCTGGAGACTGGCTAGGCCACTCCAGGACCATAATGTGCTTCTTCTTGAGCCACTCCTTTGCTGCCTTGGCTGTGTGTTTTGGGTCATTTTCATGCTAGGATACCAACCTATTTTCAATGCCCTGACTGAGGGAAGGCGTTTCTCACCCAAGATTTGACAGTACATGATGGCCCCATCCATCTTTCCTTTGATGCGGTGAAGTTGTCATGTCCCCTTAGCAGAAAAACACCCCAAAGCATAATGTTTCCCCCCTCCATGTTTGACGGTGGGGATGATGTTCTTCGGGTCACAGACAGCATTCCTCCAAACACGGCGAGTTGAGCTGATGCCAAATAGCTCGATTTTGGTCTCATCTGACCACAACACTTTCACCCAGTTCTCCTCTGAATCATTTAGATGTTCATTGGCAAACTTCAGACAGGCTGTACATGTGGACAGTAGTCTTTTATACAGGTAACAAGCTGAGATTAGGAGCTCTCCCTTTATCTGTATTAAAGAATCTTGCTGATTGATAGAGGATCAAATACTTATTTCACTGAGTAAAATGCAAATCAATTTATAATTTATTTGAAATTTTGTTGTTATTCTGTTTCTCACTGTTCAAATAAAACTTACATTATTTTTTCCTTCACAGTAATGAGCACGATGCATGGTATACTACAGCAGGTTCTTGCGTCCCACAGGCAAATCAGGTACCCAAGACACATACCCCATTGCTAACCGGTGCAAAATGGAATAGGGCAATAAGCCGCAGACATGTTCTCTCACACTCCTACGAAGAAGATGTATGTCACATGGTTGCACTGTCTACAAAATAACAGCACCAGACTTCTGTGTTCTGCCTTTACTTTGGGAGAAAAGGACTGCCAAGTCGAAGCGTTTGCCTTGTCACTTAGCGAGTACTGGCGCTAAAAGAGTACCCAGGGGCTCAACCTATGCGACAAAAACGGAAATTTTTTACTCACCGTAAATTCCTTTTTCCTTAATACAGTGGCAGTACGAGTGGGTAATGTCCTTTCCGTAGGGACAAGCTGAATCTAAAGAAATAAAAACAATTAAATGCCCCGGAGCCCCTCCTCCTTACCCATAAAGCCGGGGCCGACCGGAGGAAGCCAGTAAGTAACAAGACAGACACAAAATTGCTTGCCAAAAAATAATTTATTCTATCATAAGAAGGGAGGGAAACCGGTACTGCCACTGTATTAAGGAAAAAGGAATTTACGGTGAGTAAAAAATTTCCATTTTTCCTGGCATACAGTGGCAGTACGAGTGGGATGTAGCAAGATCCCAGAACTGGGGGGGCACATATCAGGAGACCACCGCCTGGAGCACCTTACGCCCAAAATCCGCCGCAGAGGAGGAGAAGATGTCTAGCCGATAATGGTGAATGAAGGTGGAGAATGAGGACCAGGTAGCAGCCTTACAAATGTCCTCAGGCGAAGCTGCAGCCTTTTCTGCCCAGGAGGCCGCCATGGCCCTTGTGGAATGGGCCCTAATGGGCCATTGTAGAGTGAGACCAGAGGAGTGGTAGGCCATACGGATGGCGTCCACCAGCCATCTGGAAATAGAAGATTTGGAGGCCGCTCTACCGGCAGACCGCCCAAAAAAAATTGACAAAAAGATGGTCTGAGGAACGGATGGAGGAGGTCCGAGCAATATAAATCTCCAGAGCCCTTTTGACGTCTAACGTGTGCCAAACCAATTCCTCAGGAGAGGAAGGACACGGAAAAAAGTAGGAAGAACCAAGGGCTGACTAATACTGGTCCTGGAAATGACTTTAGGGAGAAACGAAGGTTTAACATGTAGAACAACTTTATCATCATGAAAAACTGTGAACTCCGGAGAGGAAGACAGAGCCTGGATCTCCCCAACTCTCCTAGCCGAGGTAATAGCCACAAGAAAAACCGTTTTCAGCGAGAGAAGCTTCATGGATACTTCCTCCAGAGGTTCGAAGGGCGCTGAACATAAAGCCCGAAGCACAACGGAAAGATCCCATGATGGAAACAAAGACCTCCTAGGAGGACGTCGAATAGTGGCGGCCTTAAAGAAGCGCCGAATAAGAATGTGAGAGGCCAGATCAGAAAGAAAAAAATGACTAAGGGCCGAGATTTGCCCTTTAAGGGTCGAGACACTAAGGCCCAAAGACAGACCCTCCTGTAAAAAACGAATGACGGAGTTGATGGACGGAGGAAAAATCGTAAGGTGCCTGGTGGAGCACCACAGAAGGAACTTGGTCCACACCCGGAAATAAATCCTGGACGTTGAACTTCTGACCGATGTCAACAAAAAATCTGAGATGTCGTCGTCCAAACCTTGGTTACTCAATATCAGCCTTGAAACAGCCAGGCTGTCAGACGGAACACCTGAAGAAGTTCCGGGCGAAGGTTGACGTTCTCCAGAAGCTGTGGTGAAATTGGCAGCTCCCAATAGGTGATGGTCAACTGCTTGAGGAGGACAAACCAACTCCTGTTGGGCCAGTACGGAAGGATGGCCAAGACCCTGGCCTTGTCGTAGCGAACTTTTAGAAGGACGCGAGGAATCAAAGCCACTGGCGGGAAGATGTAGGCCAACCGGAAATTCCAAACCATGGAAAGACCGTCCAGAAAATGAGGCAAATCCCATCTGTTGAGGGACGCGAACACCGGGACCTTGTGGTTTTTTCGAGTCGCCATCAAATCCACATCCGGGAGACCGAAGCGTGCCACCAAAGTGGAGAAGGTTTGTGGGGTCAAGGACCATTCTGTCTGTAACCATTTTGCCCTGCTTAAATCGTCCGCGATTAAATTGTAGCGGCCTCTGATATGGGTTGCTGAAATATCCGTCAAATGAAGTTGGGACCACTCCATAATTACTGCACACAGGATCTGAAGACTCCGTGTCCGCGTACCACCTTGTTTGTTGAGATATGCGACGGCCGTTGCGTTGTCTGATTGGATTTTTACCGCCTGACCCTCTATGAAGGGCCTGAAGGCCAGGAGAGCCTGAAGAACTGCCTTTAGCTCTTGGAAATTTGACGAGCGGACAGCATCTACTGGAGCCCAATCTCCCCTTCGAAAAAGGGAACCCAAATGGGCTCCCCATCCTCGGCCGGAGGCATCTGTGGTGATAATTATCCAATTTCTGCCGAGATGGGACGACTGTTTCCACCAATTCAATTGGGAGAGGACCTGGGCACTTATTGCGAAGGAAGTGTCTAGATCTTCTTCTTGCTTGGACCAGTTTGAGAGAATCTGCCACTGTAAGGGACGAAGCTGACACCTTGCCCAAGGCACCGCCGGGATGGCAGCGGTTAGCAGACCCAGGACGCTCATAGCCTTCCTGACAGAGCAAGTTGGACCTCTTTGCAGTGTTGAGATCTCTTGTTTTATCTTGAGCCGCTTGGAACGCGGGAGATAAACGCAAAGGGACATTGAGTCCACCAAAAACCCTAAGAAAAGAGTCCTGGAAGCAGGAATGAGGCAAGATTTTTGCTTGTTTATTAACCAGCCGTGTTGTTCCAGGAACTTCATAGTTGTGGAAAGGTCTAATAAAAGCTTCTCCAGGGAGGACGCCATGATAAGCCAATCGTCCAGGTAAGGAATGATCGAAATATTCTGTTCTCTGAGGTGAGCTGTCAAAGGACAAAGGATCTTTGTGAAAACCCTTGGGGCTGATGCCAGACCGAATGGAAGGGCCTTGAATTGAAAATGATGCACCCTCTGATTGACCCGCAAGGCAAACCTCAGAAACTTCCTGGACGCCTCGGCTATCGGGACATGAAGATATGCGTCTTTCAGGTCTAAGGTGACCATAAAATCTCCCTCCTTTAGCACCTGTGTGACTGAGGTGATACTCTCCATCCGAAAATGCTGGTAGGGGATACAGCGGTTTACAGACTTTAGGTCCAGAACCGGACGCAGGGAGCCATCCGGCTTCGGCACTAGAAACAACCGGGAATAGACTCCTTTGAATTTTTGGTGAACAGGAACCTTTTCTATAACTCCCTTTCCCAAAAGCTTCATGCTTTCTGAAAAAAGCGTCAAATTCTTTTTTACCAAGGGGTAAGACGAAATCAGGAACTGGTGGACCGGGGGATGAAAAAACTCTATCCTGTAACCCTCCGAAACAATCCGACGAATCCACGGATTTTGGGTGGTCTGCTCCCAGGAGAGTCTGAAGTGCCGAAGGCGACCCCCTACTTTGTCAGAATTTTCTTTTGTCCTGCCTTTTCGGCCGGTCTTGGAATTTCTTATCTCCAAAGGGCCCACGAAAATTCTGAGATCTAGTGGATTGGAGAAAGGGCCTCGGGTTCCTATATGGATATCTGCGGTTCCACCTTGGTCTTCTATCCTGAGGTAAGGCTCTTTTCGTATCCGAAATCTGCTTAATAAGATCTTCCAAAGGAGCACCAAACAACTTCTTACTCTCTAAAGGTAAGTCACAGAGCGCAGATTTAGAAGCGGAATCAGCCGTCCAGGACCGTAACCACAGGGCTCTGCGAGATACCGAAGACAAAGCCATGTTCTTGGCTGATAGCTTAAGGGATTCCTGAGCCGAATCCACAAAAAAACTGTTGGAAAGCTTTAAGTTCTTAAACAGCCTATTAATCTCAGAATCAGAATCATCCGCAAGACGATCTTGCAACACTTGAAGCCAAATGTGCTGGGCCCTAGCCACTGCTGCACCGGACACCGCCACTTTACATTGGGCTCCTGCCGCCTGGAAAATACGCCTGCATGAAGTCTCTGCCCTCCTGTCCATAGGGTCTTTGAGCCCAGACACCTCACCAATAGGGAGAGTAGTCTTTTTGGAGAGTTGTGCCACTTGTACGTCCACTTTGGGGGGATCCTCCCAGGAATATTCCCCTTGAAGCCTGAACAGCTGCTTAAATTGCTTTGAAATAAAAGCTCGCTTTCCAGGGTGCTTCCATTCCCTGGCAATAAGGTTATCCACCTTAGGAAGTACAGGAAAACCTTTAACTCTTCCAACATCATCTTCTAGGAGCATACGAGTCACCTCTTTGGTGAACTTGCGGAGGTCATGGGAGGGAAAAACCATTTCATCCTCCGAACTATCACTTGATGATGAATTAGAGGACCTGGAAATCTCACCCGAGGAAAGGTCTGATTGAGAGAAAGATCTCGGTCTTTTGCGCTTGTGTGTAGAACCAATCTTGACTTTCTCCTGAGTTTGAGCTGCCGAGAATTGAAAAGCCTCAAATGTCTGAGCCAAATTTTCCTGAAACCACCCAAGGAAAGATTGCAGGTCTTTACGCTTCTCAGAAGCAAGCTGTTCAGCAGAGCAGGCGTTGCACAATTTTTTTCTGCAGCCATCAGGCAGTGGAGTAGAACACTCAGAACATGTTAAATGTTTAGCTTTGGAAGTGGCTTTTTTGGGAGCGGAAGCAGGTCTTTTATCCTTATCCGGATTCTCTGATGGGACCGGACTAGACATCTGATAAAAAGAAAAGAAGCGTATTAAAAGAAAAAAAATTTTTTTTAGGAGGGAAGAGGATAGGAAAAAGCCAAGATAAAGAAATATCTTACCTTAACCACCTCTGAACCGTGTGGGGGGGCTGGTGACACGGCTGCACTGTACTGACGAAAGCTCCAGCAGTCAGACAGGCAAAGCGCTTATCTGCAATTTTTAAAATTGCCGCCCTCCGGAAGATCCGACTCGCGCATGCTCAGTAGCGCGATCGGATCTTCAGTGGAACGCAACGACACCCGGGCGTGCGTTCCACCAGACTGCGCATGCTCCCACTTCCTAGTACACAAAAGGAAGACAAAAATACATCCTCCGTAACGCGAACCGCTACGGAGGGAAGACCTCTCTCTGCTCACCACCCGGGGAGCAATCGGAGGCTCACGAAACCCCCAGGCAGCAACCCGTGCGCCTCACCAGCAACTGAAGATGCCGGACTCCTGTCCGGACCGACGATTCAACCTGTCCGTCCCTGAAAGGGACAAGAAAAGAACTGGCTTCCTCCGGTCGGCCCCGGCTTTATGGGTAAGGAGGAGGGGCTCCGGGGCATTTAATTGTTTTTATTTCTTTAGATTCAGCTTGTCCCTACGGAAAGGACATTACCCACTCGTACTGCCACTGTATGCCAGGAAAAAGCTGTCACAGGTTAAGATACAGTTTTGCTGTATAGTCATCTATGAGGTTGCAAGCAATGCTTCCAGTAGGTTGTACAAGAGCAACCATTCAAAGATACCCGTAATGGTGCTAATCGTGTTAATTGAAAGGAAAGATAAGTTCTTCTAAAGGTGCAAAAACGATTTACAGATTATTAAAGTAAAACGTGAACTGATTAATACCCCTCCTCGCTAAAGAGTCCAGCTCTTTCATAAACATTTCCACACGTTGTTTAGTTACCACCTCCTTGGGGGGTGCATTCCAAGACATTCCAGCACTGATAAGAATGCTCTTCTCTGTTTAAGATGGAACCATATATGTTTTAATCATAACTAGTAACCTTGTTTTATCCACACTGTCTGAAGATTTCCCCAGAGATATGCGTGGCTTTAATTATAAATGGTACATTGTGTTGAGATCTCTTTTTAGACACATTGATTATGGAGTAAATATATTTTGTGGCCCTTATTTGTACTCTTTGCAATTCAATCCCATCTTTCTTACCAACTGGCGCTTCAAACTGAATAAAACAGCATATTCTGAGGGAGGCTAATTAATGTACTGTAATATATAAATATATATACAAACATGCATGCATATTACTGACTGTTACTGACAAGACTCTAAGCACCTACCTGCAGAGTATCTCTGCTCCTATGACTGCAGGCTGTTGACTGAAGAATCCCACCACAGTAGCTCAGAGCCTTGCCTTTTTTGTTTACATGCTGAGAGACACTTCCACGCTTACTGATAGAAACATGTGACTAGCAGTTACTAGCTGAACCTGTCACATGATATGATTATACTCTAGAAATGCAATCTTTGTCTCTGCAAATACCAATGCTGCAGGAAAGGGGCTCCATGTACCAAGCAGACCCCGACCTAAGTCTCCACATCAGCCAGCACGAGTACTGTGTTCCTGCTATACCGTTAACTCATATATACAGAGAGAGTGAGTGAGAAAGATCACATAGAAGCAAGTAAACAGCCAGTTGGGCCCCTTTGTCACCAAGGGCACTGAAGCAAATGCCATGTTTGCCTTATGTTTAATCCATTCCTTGTGCTAGTGAAAAATGTCAGGAGAATAATTCATGTCCTGTTCCTGTTTTTTCCACAGGCAGTCACTGTTCAATTCCACATATAGGAATGACAGCTTGCTTTCAATAAAGTACAGGAGGTAAGTTTATTTCAAATGAAGAGAAATCTAATCTAAAACTAGAGGGTCAAAGGCTTAGATGTAGTGTAAGAAAGTTTAACTTTACTGAGAGGGTGATAGACAGATGGAACTTCCTCTCAGCAGAAGCCGAGTCTAAGACAGCGTGGAAATTTAAACATGCATAAAGCTAGCCCGGATCTAAGAAGAGAGCAAAGACTGATTGAGATCTTAGTCCTTATAGCAGTCAAAATGAGAAGACTAGGTGCGCTGATTTTGCTGAAATAATGATATCACATGGAAAGAATAATAAAAACATAAACAATGTTAAAATATTATATTTATATATACTACATCCAAGCGCAAGGAGTATTATTAATACATTATTATTAATACATATATATTCTTGACACAAACCTTACAAATAATAAAATACATTCTGAACATTATTTTGTATTTGGGGCAAAATATCAACATGTCTTCTGACAAGAAACAAACTCACCTTGCCTTTAAAGCATTAAAGGGGTATATATATAAAGTATAATGAAAAGCAGTTGGTTAGGCTAGATCCTGCACTTTATAAACAAAAAATACTATATATTTACCTTATATCAGTCATGAACAGGTAAATACAGTGTCCTGGTACATGTCCCAGGAAATAGGAAGGGAGCGTAGTGCACGGGCCATTGTCCAGGCCTTTTAGAGGGCTTCCACAAAAGGGTAGAGCTTCCGCGCACAACCTTTCCCCTGATTGGTGTGCACGGTGGCTCCGCCCTTTTGTGGAAGCCAGAATATTGCGGATTTGAGAGGAAGAATGTGAGAGAGGAATGGCATTTAGCGCCTGTGACGTGGTGGAAGAAGCCATGTTTAGAGTTTCATCTAATTTTCTTAACCAGTTGGCTAGTACAAAATGTATAGGTGACATGGTACCCCGCACAAAGTGACACCTTGGCATTTTTCAATGACAGGTCCATTTTGTCACTGTGGGATTGTGGGAAACTTTTGCATTAAATGACACAGAAGCAGATTTAACGTTAAAGCTGCAAAATAGAAATTTGGGTGACATACAAACAACAATACCACCGCTCACAAAGCAGAATTCAATATGATAGTTCTCTCTAAAAACAGACCACTGTAAAACTTCATCTTATTAGAATTCGAGAAAACTTTTAATGTTTTTGAAAATGGTTTGATTTATAGTTTTAACATATCTGTATCAGATTACCTTTCTCTTTTGCTTAGAACACGATCCCTAGTTCTGTTCCTGAGTTAACTGTGTTCGAGGTGCTCAAATGCTTTATATATAAAATGACGACGTGCGTCCCACCCTAGTGGGATCCGGGTCTGCAATCGACTTCCGCACCGGTCTCCGCTGCTTTGTGTCCGTGAGATTGTGATATCAGAGCTTATATTTTAGAGTTTCCTTCATTGCTGTGTGCTACCTTGTAAAGTAAAAGAACAGGGGCGATTAAAATGTTGAACATACGCACAACACAGATCAGTAACAGAGATGTACTAAATCCTCTATATTAAGCAGTGTTCTTCCCCGGGGGCATATGCACACGCCCTATTATATAAAGGAACATGCTATTTACAGACAAAGAGTAGTGTGCCAACGGCCAGCAGGGCAGAAGAGGAGAGAGAACTTCTGTGCAAACAAACACAGGAGAGGATTAATTTATTTTACGCACAACACACTCTCTGCTTATAATGCTCCCACGCAGAGTTAAATATATACAGCAGTCGGAATGTTTTATTTTAGTAACATTACAATAAACTTTATTCCAAATATGATTGATTGTTTATGGTAGATTAACGTATTCTCCAGGCCTGTACAATGAAGGAATAAACACTAGACCTCTGAGTTGAATGTACAATCCTAGAAAAGTCCTTATTTTACATTGATTCAAATCAGAGTAATTCACACTTATATCATGCCTTTATTTAAGACCTGATCTCGAGTCACCAATGTCAGGCTTACAACATATTTCCTTCTTATTATTATGGTTTTTGACTACTAGAAGTAATTGTGCCCCATTTTCCTTCCATTTAAATTCATCTCCCCACATTGTCTTATTATGGATGTATTCAGTTCTGCCATATTATGCAAAGCAGCACGCATTAGATAGGTGTATATTGTATATTATATATTGTCATCAGACAGCATATCCTCTATACAGTCAATATTCGTAGTTAAACATTAAATGCAGGGTCATTTCTATAAAGGATTGGATTTTACACCTTAGGTCGGGAATATTACCCATTGATGTCATTTATGT